>JASDQU010100798.1:231446-253358 GCA_032191745.1 Picea mariana | reverse complement strand
GTATTTCTAATGAAGATATTATTTAATATGAAGATTTCATAAGGTGGGTCTGTTGCAGATCATTTAAATGAATTTAATATGGTTACTAATCACCTAAGTTCGTAAAAGTGGACTTTGATGATGAGGTTAGGGATATTATAACCTTGTTCTCATTGCTAGAAAGATGGAACGACTTTTTCATGGCTGTAAGTAACTCTGTCTCTGGTTCAAACACTTTAAAGTTTAATGATGTTGTTGGTGTTATCCTTAGCGAGGAAATGCAACGAAAAAGAACAGATGAGACATCATGTAATGCATTAAACATGGAGAACATGGGAAGACAAAATGATAAAGGAAAGGGCTCATGGAACCACGGGAATTATAGGAAGGGAAGATCCAAATCCAGACTAATAAAGATAGAGTGTTGGAATTGTGGGAAKAAAAGACATTTGAAGAAAGACTACAAAGCTCYAAAGAAACAAAGAGATTGACAATAGGAGAAAAATTAGGAAGAAAATGCAATAGGTGATATGTTACAAGATGCTTTGATTCTTTCTGTAGATAATATTTATGAGTCTTAGGTAGTAGATTCAGGGGATTCATTTCATGCCACACCCCATAGGAAACATTTTCTAGATTATGTTCAAGGTGATTTTGGACAAGTTGAATTGGGTGATGATGCACCATTGAAAATTGTTGGAATGGGAAAGGTAAAAATAAACCAAAGGAATGGAAACCAATGGTTGTTTGTTCCTTAATTGAGCAGAGAATCTAGGAGTGGGATTTGCGAGCATAGCATAGGAGGAGGAATATTATGTAGCAACCATTCAAGCAATAGTGTCAAAGACAACTCCATAGTGAGTGTCGCTTTATTTGTATTTGCATTTTCATAATTGAAGAAAAGAGAGTGGAGCATAAGCCTTACCTTCTATTTGGGTTTTTCTCTCGTATTAGGTTTCCCAAGATACATCTTGTGTTCATTTATGTGGATGTTGTGTTCATTTGCTTGTTCTTTCATTTTCTTATTTCAATTATTTTCATAAATTTGAGCACTAAGCTAGTAATAACAAATTTGAGATCTAAGGTAATAAACTACATGATAGAAGATTTCATAATATTACAAGATTTGTTAAAGGATGATTTTAGGGGCTAAATTTCGCTCATGGGATAATTTTCCATGGATTTTCCCCAAAAAAGATTCATTATTCTAAAAATGTTTCGCCCAAATTCTATAGGATAAAATTATTTTACTTTCAAAATCGCCAAAATTTTATACAAACTATACAAAATCCATAGAAATTTGAATATTTTTACAAAAATATTGCCAAACATTTTATATTTCATATGAAGGATTAGTAAGATTCACCAAGTTTTATACATTTTAAAATAAATTTCCATCCTTAAAATCATCCTTGGATTTGTTGTGACGAACTGTTCCAATGGAATATCCACCGCAGTTTACAGATCATATGGTCTTGAAAACAAAGATAAAAATGTTGAGCTCTAAGACTTAGATAAAAATAAAAACAAAAAAATCCAACCCTTTAGTTATCTCAATTATTTTATATGATTGTGAAGTATGGGCTTGCAACATCTCCTAGAAACTTGGAATAAGACATAAATTTACCTAATTTTAAAACTTAATCACTCTTTAGGACCACCTAACTTATAAAAACCATAACGACCTTCGTGTTTTTATTTCCTCTATCTTCAAACATAGAAGTGATATTCTATAGAATATTTTAGTTTAATTGTTTTTATTTGTCTATAGATGTTGATTGTTTTAGGGGACAATATATACCATCATAATCAATAATAAAAGTTACTTTAATCAAATAATAATATAATAATATACAAATTATGATGATGATATTTATTTACCATTGTGTAAGACTAATAATATCTATTGCACAAATAAAACAAACCATAATAAATATTCTTTATAATGTTATTTCTATATTTGAATATGGTGGAAATGAAGGTATATGATCATTATGATTTTAGTAAGTAGAAGCTCCTTAAGAGTAAGTAAGTTATTAAACTTGGAAAATTATATCGTATATTATTAAGAGTAAGGAATGTTCAAAGAAAACGATGTTCATGGTTGACCTCCTTTATACCTTAAAATTTAAAATTAAAATTAATAACTAAATTATGATTTATTTATTTTTTCTTTAAAAATAAAGATGATAACTAAATTACTAAAAATAAATTTTAATTCAACATTTTTTCATTTGTTTTCAACTTATAAAATAAACTTTCTCATAACCAATACTACTATTCTAGAAGATGATTGAAATCTATGCCTAAATATTTATAAGCTTAAACCTTTTTCATAAATATTATTACCATACAAAATAAAATAAAAAATTATTTAATTAAATTTAATTATGATATAAAAATATAAATTCTTTTATTAAATTTAATTACCATAATCTTGACTTTATTAATAATTTATTTTTAAAACTCACAAATCATTATGTTTAAATAATATCATTAACGTATCATATAAAATGTGAGTGCAAATACTTCAACCATATTAATATGAATCTATTCCTCCTCCCAGCATTCACATTCATCAATTTTATCGATATAAATAAAAAAATACACCTTAATTAACAAAAAAAAATGGAGGAAATTAAATATCACATTTCTCATCGACGTTTCCAGGTGGCTTAGTGATGTACCAAAAAGGATAGCTATGTTATCACCACAAATCATGGAAGAATATATCAGCGGATTAATCGGTCGCAAATAACTTTATCATTTGGTGGTTAATAAACATTACGAGAACTTAGTATTAAAAGCTTTAAAATTACTCGGTGGTTTTCTTTCTTTAAAGCTTGATACTTTGTTGTTACTAAAATTTAGCATTTAAAACACGGTGACACGCTTTCTTAATTTCTTTATAGGTTTGTCATTACGAAAATTTAGTATTAAAAATATGGTGGCTTGTTTTCTTTATTGTTACTTACGAAAGTTTAGGAATAAAAAATATGTTTATAGATTATTATTAAAAAAAAAATTAACATTCACATTTAATTGAAAAATTGAAATTAAGTTAAAATGGGATGGAAAATTCTATCACTAGTTGTGGGCACCATGGACATAATAATGTGGAAACACTCCATCCTTTCTTTCCTGTTGGAAATATTATACACTCACCTATAATTATTTTTCTAAGTTTCACTGTTCAATGTTGAGAACTCTTCCTTATATGATAATAATCTCTCTAGAAAATATTCCTCTACAAAATAAGATGTTTCTCTTCAGTTTAGAGTCAGTTGCACTTAGTCACACTTAATTAGACTAGTGGAAGTCATGACTCAGTTAACTCATGATTGCATGGATCAATTAACTAGGACTAGGTGGAAGTTCACTCTAGTGTCTGTCAGTGAGTGTCTAGATCTCTCTAGATCACTACTATGACACATTAGTTACTCATGTAGCCTATATCTATTGTAAATTATTCACTCTATGAGTGTGGAATATGGTTAATGAGAATTCTTCCATTCTTTCTCTCCTGCTTCTCTTTTCTCATATTTTCTATGCAAACTATGTATGTCATTCTCTAGCTAAATTTTTTCTGTGTTGGTTCAACACACTTACATGGTATCAGAGTCGTCAGATTGCTAGGAAAAAGACACACTAGACTCTTTTTGCAGGTATTAAAGATTAAAGAACGCAAAAAAGATGGATTATTCACCGACAATACTTCTTATGCCTCATAACCATTTGGAGTGGAAGCCAAAAATTTTTCCTCAACTCAGATGCAGAGGCTTGTACCAAATAATTATGATAATGGAAGTAGAGTCTGATTCTGCCGATGAGAAAAACAACTTTCTCAATAGACAAGATATGGCCATAGGATGTATTTGCTTGTCTATTTCTCCTGAACTTTTCCATCAAGTATATGATGAATCACAAGACTCAACTTCAAATGAATTATGGACCCGATTGAAGGATCTATTTGGGAATAAGGAAGACTGCATGAAAAAGGTTGAAAAAATAGATCCAAAAGAGAAACCATCAGAAGATCAAGCTTCTTGTTTTGAACAGCCTTCTACACAAGTATCTGCACAAATTTGTATTCCATTAATTGCAGATGATGTCTACTCCATTTCACATTTTTTTTCTAAATTTCATGTGAGATATGATTAATGAGAAAACCTCATGGGAAAAACCTCCTTCAAATATCCAATTTCAAAAAAACAATGATCCGAGAAGGAGCTCGGGAAGTGAAGTTATGATCATTTTAAAATCAACAAAATTTCAACATTTTTTCCGGAAACAAATGCATCGTTTTCAAAATTTCATCAAAACTTTATTTGGATCTTCTTTATTACAAGAAGAGAAAGTGGATATGTGTGGACATATCAATGGTGCATCTACTTCATTAGATCCATGTAGACATCTACATCTTCAACAAAATCTTCCACGAGCACAAACTTGCACAATTGCGAGGTCTTCTTGGAGTGAAGGACAAGATTGCTTAACAACTATTTTTTGTTCCTTCTCATTTTTTTTATGCATTGTAATTTGAGGGAGGGTTTTTCCCATGAGGTTTTCCCTCTTTCCTCGTTTTTTTCAGTGTCTCATTCTTATATGCATTGTACAATGGGTACCTCACATGGCCTTGGTTGCCGGGACCCATTCGTCATGTACACCCTAGTAGTGTTCATGGGGGTGTTGGAGATATTACACACTCACTTATAATTATTTTCCTAAGTTTTACTATAATACCCCTAGGCCGAACCCCAACTGTAAATATAAATATACATATGTATATAAGCTGGTGAGTTGTTTTTTATCATTTTGCATGTACCTTCCATGGTATAGCGTGCACATGTAATGCATACTAAAATGATGAAGTGTGCACATTCCAAATGTAAATATAAATGTACATATGTATATAAGTTGGTGAGTTTTTTTTTATCATTTTGCATGTGTCTTCCATGGTATAGCACACACATGTAATGCATACTAAAATGATGAAGTGTGCACATTCCAGGATACCATGTGTAGTAAACTTAAGTGCACGTGATTTTGGGGCCAGAGAGGCTTTGTGTATATGTTGTGTTTTGAGGTTGGTGAGTCGAAAGGCATAAAGGACAATATGCCTGTAATGTAAATGTAATCTCATGCAAATATTAATGAAAAACACATCACTATGGCAGACCAACCATGTAAAAGAGTATGGGGGGCTAAACTCCACTAGTTAGGGAAATGGGGCTAAAAGTTAAGGATAAGAGGCTATGCTAGGGAGCTTAAGCCAAAAATGAATATTATATTAATATTCCTTAAAGTATAAAGTATGGATGATTATTTATCCTAAGTTCTAAGGATGAGGATAAGTGGGCCAAAGTAGTTCTCAACATGACAAGTGTCAAGTTGGGAACATGCATACATATAGTTTGGACTTAGTTCATTTTACCATCATTCCATCATCATTCACTCACTCATTCAACTGTCTTCCCTACCTTCCTGTCACTGTACTTGTACTTGTACCTATACCTGTACCTGGTTAGCTTAGGAGCTGGAATGAAGAAGCAAGTTGTCAGGCCCGTGGGATATTGAAGAGGCGGGTTTCCAGGCCTGTGAGAAATTCTCTCTAAGTGAGATAATTGTTGTGAATTGATTTCTTGAAGGTGCCAAACTGCAACTATAGGGCTCTGAAACCTCATGTCTGGACTGTTGTTGAAGCCCCAGAAAGGAAGTGGGGCAACCAAGGGACTGTTGAGCAGAGAAGGGGCATAGTTCCTGGGGTGGGACAAACATGTGGGGAATGAGGGATTGTAGGCTGTTAGTTACAGTTGGCACCTGTGACGGATTTTTTCATGTTATCTGAGATACATCAGCCTAGTTAGGTGTTCCTTTACCCAGGTTGATTTTAGTCTCAGCTCGGGGGTGACCCATTGTTGAGGGTTTTGAGTAGTGTGGTATAAGGATGGGAGGAACATGGAAGGTCTGCACCCAGTTGGTGATATTTTTACCAAGATAAGTGTCAATTGTGTGTTAAATTACGTGTTGCATTATTATTTATGCATTTAGTTTTATGGGTTTTTTCTGTGTGTTGCATGTGTATTATTATTATTATTTTGTATGAATCTGTGCATTTGTAGAGTTTTCTATATGTTTTAATTTTGTATACATTTCAAAATTTTTATGTGGTATATCCCAGTTGGATGCTGGGGATGCTACAATATGGTATCAGAGCTCTAGTTTTCAACATTGAGCCTGGATGAGCTGAGAAAGTTGAATTAAAGAAAAATTTCATAGAGAATTGATTTCGAAGTGGCCAAATTTCAAGTTACAGTGCATTCATGGTAAAAATAAGAAGCAATTGCATAGAATTGGGCAAAATCCCCAATTTATGTTGTTAAATTCACGAGAAATTTAAGAAATTTGGCCAAGTGGTGAGATATTCTTAATTTAATATTTGTTCTAGAAAATTCAAACCTGGAATTGGTTGAATTTGAAGTTACAAGGAAGCCATGACAGATGGAGCAATATTAGTTGATTAAAATTCTCAATTCGTGAATTGAATTTGGGAAAAATTCATTCTAGAAATGTCAACCAACAACGATTTGTTGTTACAGAGGTTGAATTGGTGTTATCAGAGTGAAATTGAAAAAAATTCATAGTTGGAGAATGTCCATGGTGAAAATTGGGAAACTAAAATCCCCAATTTATGCAGTGGATTTCACAAGGAATTGATGCACACAAAAATGAAGGTGCCTAGGTTTGCGCACTAAAAATGTGTAATGCGCAGTGAAAATATTATGATGTGTGGAAAATAACGGTGCATGGCTGTGCATGCTAAGAAGAGGCAGAAGCGGTGAAGTAAAATGCTTTGTCTGTGGAAAGATCGGACATAAATCCTATGAGTGTCCAGATAAGAAAAAACATGGTGGTGAAACTCACATTGCTGAAGCTCAAGGACGGAATGTGGAGACAGAAGATATTGAGGGCAGAATATCCTTAATGATGAGGAAATTTCTCTTGATGTTGGAGAAGGAAGCAGTGAACCTAGCCCAAAGAAACAGTCTGTTTCAGACTTCTTGTAAAACCAAAGACAGGGTATGCAAAGTCATAGTGGACAGTGGTAGCACAGACAATCTTGTATCTACAGAGATGGTAAAAACGATGGAGCCAGAGACTGTTGTACATCCAAGCCCATACAGAGTTTCGTGGCTACAAAAAGGACATCAGGTAAATGTTACTAAACAGTGTTTAGTTGAATTTAAAATAGGAGGATATAAGAATGAAATATTATGTGATGTCATTCCCATGGATGTTTGTCATCTATTGTTGGGTAGACCGTGGCAATATGATATGAAAATGATTCATGATGGGAGAAAGAACATGTACACCCTGGAGAAGAATGGTAGGACTCACATGTTGCTGTTGATTAAGGATAAAGACATGAAAACAAAAATGAGCAACATTGTACTTCTAATGAGTGGGAAGGAACTTCTTAATGAGGTTAAGAAGAAGGAAGACACACAATTTATTGTGGTCAAGAAGCCCAGAATTGCTTTGACTAGTACGAGGATAGATGATTTACCAAAAGAAATCTAGGAGTTGCTGGAAGAGTTTGTTGATATAGTAGTGGACGAACTACCTTGTTCATTGCCACCTATCAGGAGTATAATTCATCACATCAATCTTATACCTGGAGCCAGTTTACCAAACAAAGTCATGTATAGATTGACGCTGTAGGAAAATGAAGAAGTTAAAAGACAAGTACAGGACTTAATGAACAAAGGATTGATTAGAGAAAGCTTGAGTCCATGTGTTGTTCCAACAATGCTCAGCCCAAAGAAAGATGGAGGCCAGAGAATGTGTACAGACTCAAGGGAAGTCAATAAGATTACCATCAGATACAGATTTCCATTACCAAGGATGGACAATTTGATGGATTGCATGAGTGGAGCCAAGTTGTTTTCAAAGATTGATTTGAAAAGAAGGTATCATCAAATTCATATGAGAGAAGGTGATGAATGGAAGACAACATTAAAGATGAATGAGGGGTTGTATGAATGGCTTGTCATGCCATTTGGCTTAACAAATGTACCCAGTACTTTCATGAGGTTGATGAATGAAGTCTTGAAGTATTTCATTAGGAAATTCGTCATTGTATATCTTGATGATATATTAATTTTCAGCAAGACAGAAGCAGAGCACTTAAATCATTTAGCTGCAGTGATGAGGAAATTACAGCAAGAGAAATTGCTGATTAATATGAAGAAATCATCATTTATGAGGACATAACTCATTTATTTGGGTTTTGTTATCTCTGTGAATGAGTTGAAGATGGATCCCGAAAAGGTAAATGTGATTAAGAATTGGCCATCTCTGAAAAATGTGTTTGAAGTTTGAAGCGTCCATGGTTTGGCAAGTTTCTACGGGAAATTCATCAGAAAATTCAGTGGAATTAGCGCACCAATGATGGATACGGTGAATAAAAGACACAAATATTTTCACTGGACAGAAGAAGCAGAGAAGAGTTTCAATATGATGAAGAAGAATATCACGGAGCAGCCAATTCTGGTTTTGCCAGATTTTAGCAGGACATTCCAGGTTAGGTGTGATGCAAGTGGATTTGCAATTGGAGTGGTCTTGA
Organism: Picea mariana; assembly: GCA_032191745.1. Taxonomy (NCBI): domain Eukaryota; kingdom Viridiplantae; phylum Streptophyta; class Pinopsida; order Pinales; family Pinaceae; genus Picea; species Picea mariana. Next base: position 244,753 of record JASDQU010100798.1, on the reverse strand, counting down.
GCCAAGATGACAGGCCGATTGCATACTTCAATGAAAAACTGAATGAATCGAAGATCAAGTACTCAACATATGACAAATAATTTTATGCAGTCATACAAGTACTGAAGAAATGGAGACATTATTTGGTTCCTAAAGAGTTTGTTTTGTACAGTGATAATCATGCTTTAGAATTCATGACTCAATAGGAGAAGTTGAACCAAAAACATGTTAAATGGGTTGAATTCATGCATAATTTTACTTTTGTAACTAAGCATATTTCTGGAACTGCTAACAAAGTTGATAATGCTTTGAGAAGGAAATGTTTTCTTATGCAGGAATTCAGAGTCAAGACTTTGGGTTTTAACAACCTCAGAGAAATGTATAGGGATGACCCAGATTTTAAGGAAGCGTATGAGGAATCTGAGAATCCAATTCTCAGGGACAGAAGCCAGTGGACCGAATATATGATCTAGGATGGATTATTATTCAAGGGAAATTAGCTATGTATTCCAAAATGCTCCATGAGGGATAACCTACTGAAGGAAAAACACAGTGGAGGATTGGTCGGACACTTCAGTCATGATAAGACGTTCTCAAAGTTGAATGGCTCATATTTTTGGCCAGGGATGAGGACATATGTTAAGAAATTTGTGGACAGTTGCAGGATTTGTCAACACACAAAAGGGAAAAGGAAGAACACAGGGTTATATCAACCATTACCCATACCAGAAAGGCCATGGGAGGCAGTGAGCATGGATTTTATATTGGGACTGCCAAGAACACAGAGAAGCTATGATTCAATCTTTGTGGTAGTCGAGAGATTTTCAAAGATGGCACATTTCATACCATGCCAGAAAACCAGCGACGCAACTCATATTGCGAACCTGCTTTTCAAGGAAGTCATCAAACTTCATGGCTTGCCAAGGAGTATCATTTTTGATCGAGATACCAAGTTCATAGGGAATTTCTGGAGGACCTTATGGAAGAAGTTGGGGACAAGTTTGTCTTTTAGCTCAGCATATCATCCTCAGATAGATGGGCAGACAGAAGTCGTGAACAGAAGCTTGGGATATTTGTTGAAGAGCTTAGTGACTGAACACCACAGTCAATGGGATCACATTCTTCCACAGGCAGAATTCGCTTATAATGATTCGCTTAACAAAATCACATGGTAGAGTCCATTCTAGATTGTATATGGAATGCAGCCAAGGGGAGTTTCTGAATTGAAATATTCATAACAAGATGAATTCAAGAGTGCTATTGCAGAGGACTTTGCAGAGGGAATGAAGGAGCTTCATAGCCGAGTCAAAGAGCGATTGCAGAGTTCAAGTCAAGAATACAAGTGGAGAGCAGATCAACACAGGAGAGAACTTCAATTTGAAGTTGGTGATTTGATTATTTTGCATCTGAGGAAGGAAAGGTTCCCAAGGGGAACATATAACAAACTAAAGATGAAAAAGATTGGACCGTGCAAGGTCATAAGGAAATTTGGGGCAAACACATATGAGATTGAATTACCCGATGGGGTCAGAATCTCACCAATATTCAGTGTTGTGGATTTGTACCTTTACAAAGATGAAGAAGAAGGAGCGGAAGATGAATACAAAGAAGTTCAATGGAAAAAACAAATGCCTATAGCTGAAAATCCGCAGATGGAAAGAATAATTGACAAGATGGAAAGCAAAAAGACCAAGAGAAAAGAGTATTTTGAATACTTCGTCAAATGGAAGGGACATCCAGTTGAAGATGCTAGTTGGGAAGATGAAGCAAAAATTCATAAGCATGGACAGACCATGCAGGAGCTCATGAAACAGAGTTCATGAAAATTTTCAAGCAAGGGAGTATGATGCAGGAGCATCGTACAAAGCCAAAAGCATGCACCTAGCCAAAGGAGCAGCTGGACACGCAGATGGAAAAAGAGCACATTTTTATGAACAATGTTTTGAATTTTGAAATTAAAAGAATTAATGTAATAGTTAGGAAGAAGGTGTACTTTGCATTTATACCTAGGAGATATGAACAGATCTGGGGGTATTACTCCCATCTGTCAAATTGTAATAGGCATTTAAGTCTGTTAGTGAAAGTAGGTAGATTGGAATTAAGAGATTAGACAGTTTAGAGTGTAGGAGGAAAAACAGATATAGACACCCTCACTCTTGTATTATTGTATCATTAGCATAAAGAAGAAGAAGAGAGTTGTAGCAGAGAGTTGTAGAGAAGAACCTATGTACAGGAGCACTTGAGTTAATATATGAAGCTTTGACTCAGATTTCATGGTTTTATGATGTTTTTTGTTTACATATGCTGAATGGTATGCTTATAGTTGTTTTATTCTCTCTGTTATGCATTTGTTTCAATGTTGTGTTGAATGTGTGATTTCATGTTAAGTATATGAAGTCTGAAAGAGGAGAAGAATGAGTTTCAATTGTTTCTCATCCTGAGAGTTCCTGCAAGGAGTGCAGTGAAACGTCTGCAAGGTGTGCGCTGAAAAAAGTCTGAGTTTTATATCAAAAAGCTCAGGAGAGATACCATTGTTCTCATTTCCCACAGAAGTGCAGGTGAAGCACAGAAGTCGTGCAAGGTGTGTGTGAGCTAGTTGAAGCCTTAGAATTTATCAACTAAGGTTGAAGAGTGAAAGACTATTGTTGCCGAGAGTGCATAGAGTCGAAGAATCAAATACACATAAGTATTTGAAAGAGTGCCACAAAGAGTGCGTGCAGGATTCCTTTCAGGACTTGAGGTTGAAATAGAAATATCACGAGGGTCAGCGCCTTTGAAGTATTCAAAGGAAGATGGGGAGATGAATCAGTGCATGGAAGGTTAAGTCTCGACAAAAGAACATTGGCTCATTTCACAGAGATTCATTGAGGAGTGAATCGGACGGTTGAAATTCTCCGTGGAGAACTCACAAAGTTGCGAGGACCATAGGATCCAGTGAAGCTGCAAGGTGGTTAGAAGTTGGGTGAACCCATCACTTTGGTATCACGAATCAATGTGGACTGTTGATCGTGATCTATTTTGAGCATGAGATCATTTCGGGGATTCAGATATCGTAAGTCCAAAGTGTAAGCCAAAATCCTTGGTCACTCTAACTCCCAGATCACAAAAAGGATTGTTAAGTGTGGAATTTTTGGATTTCGGTAATTCAGGATTCAGAATACCGAGAATCCTGATGACAAGGAGCTAGGGGCCTTTGCATTGAAAAAACCTAGAGTTGCGAAATGTGAAATATTGTGAAGTGGCGTTTCGGCATTTCGGTGTTTTGGGGTTCGGGAACCCAAGAAGACAACGGTTTGGAATCGAGAGTCTCAAACTCCCAGTACCCGGAAGCCTGAAGTAACGTGGGTTGTCGTATCTAAAGGGAGGCTATTAGGCGTTGATTCCATAGAAGGTGCCATTTTGGAATTCGGGATTTCGAAGTGGTAATGTAATGAGAATCGAAGGCTTGTTCAAGTCCCAAAAACTGGGAAGAGTGACAGGTGGCGGGAATCCATGACAAAGACACAGGACATTCTGAGAAGACATGTGGTGCATACTCATTGCTAGGTAGTGTCAATTTGCATTGACTATTTCGGGGTTTCGAAGGTTGGAGAGTCGAGAAGCCTTGCATCAGGATTCACGAAATCACGATGTCCGAAACTCTGAATCAGTGAAAGAGTCCCATTCATAACCGTTGGGGAGCCAGCCTTTGCTGAACATATTGGGATTCGGCATTTCGATGTTTTCGAAGATAAGGAATCGGGCTCCTTTGCACCAGAATTCCCAAAGTCGCGAAACATGATGCAGTTGTGGAGGAGGACGCGACCAAATATTTCGGCAATTTGGCATTTCGGGTTTCGGAGGTTGAAGAGACAAGAAACTCAACAACAGGAATCGCGATATCACGAAACCTGAAATCCCGATTCGGAAAAGGGTGCGATCATATTGTTTGTCAGAATATTTGGGTTGATGCCTTGTGTTTGATCATGCGGGAATACCTATAAGGACCTGTGGAAAACACTGTGGTGTGTGTGTGGGATTCCCTGTGGAGGAATCAAAAAGTCAATTTGATTCAGGGCAGATTTAGAAAGATCCTGCGTGGATCTTGGCCCGAGGGTTGGGGTCTGCACCACCTTGGGATCGTTGATGTTGGGACCTTCCTCAAATTCTTAAAAACTAGAATTTAAGTCAGCATGAGTTTTTGTAATTTAAAATTTAGACTTGATCAAAAAAAAAAATCCATACATAGCAATATGTAAGCTAGTTAGGGAGTTAGATTGTGATGGATCTTGGTGTGTTGATCTCTTATTTGTTGGGCGTAAGTGGCCTTGTCCTATAAAAATAATCATTATGTGTGACCTCAGTATGACACTGGTGGTGGATGTAATGTGGTAACATAGTCTTATATTCTTATTCTTATGAGTTGATTTAGCTCTTAATAAGAATCTATAAGTGACCTATGAAATCGAATCATGCTTACACATGTTTGGCCTCTTTATAGTTTATTAATTGATTAGATTACATGCACGCTTTGAAAATAAAGTTGATATATGATGAATCTATGCAGTTAGTTATTCCCGCGCCTTAGATAAAGTTGATGCTTGATGAATCATAGTAGATATGTTACTCTTGTGTCCTTGAATAAAGTTGAAATATGATTGTTTTAATAATTAGATTCTTACACCATTTAAATAGTGATGACGTATGATTGTTAAGTGATGAGATCTCTTTATGAAATAACTAATGATTACTCTTGCGCCTTAACTTTAATGTGATGTAGGACTGAATTTATGTGAGTATATTTTATTGCACCTTGATTAAAAGTAATAATCACTCTTATGCCTATAATTAGATTGACCCATGATCATCTTGCAATTTTTTACTCATGCGCATCTGTATAAGGTTGATTTAGGATTGCTTTAACAACCAATCTACTCTTGCTCCACTAAAAGGTTATTGAATAAAGTATTGATTGATGATTTCCCTTGCACAATAGGTTAGGTTGAAATTAGATTGCTTTCTCTATGGACTAATGTTGATGCATGAATTTTTATGCTTTGATTTACTCATGCGCATTGCAATAATGATGATGTATGATTATTTTAGTAATAAATTTACTTGCACGAATTAATTTAAGTGGGTGTGTGATTGCTTCATAATTATTCTCTTGCACCTTTGAATTTCATGTTGATCACTCTTGCTTCATGAATAAGTTGCTATTTAATCTTGTGTCTTGAATTTATGTCGATATGTGACTGATTTAGTAACTTGTTTTATCTTGCACCATTAATTAAGTTGACATGTAATTGTTCTAGAGTTTGTTTACTCTCGTGCGCAACGAATATTTAAATGTTGATGTATGATTGATAAATATGATGATTACCCTTGCGCCATGATTAATTGATTATTAGGATTGAATGATTGATCTATTTGATGTGGACTTGATTTTTAGTGGGATGTAGACACCTCCTTGTTCCTCAAAACAATCGCCAGCCCTGAGACCTTAAATGGTCAAATCAATTGGATCTTGGGCTTGAGCATTGCTTATGTGTCTTGGAGGTCCTAACCTTGTAGGGTAGGTTGGGTGGGTAGTCATTTTAATATTTATTATTTGTTTAATCATTGTTTATAAATTGTTCCAAGATGATTGTGATGTGCTAAGCAATGACACTATTGGTGTTTATGTGTCGCTATCTTTTTTGTTGATGCATTGAATGTGTCATTATTGATTTCAATGATGAGTATAAGGTAATGATTTTACTTACGATGTTGTTGATTTTGCGTTGCTATGATTTATATTGTTGACTTTAATTTCCCTATGCTTATAAAAAATTAATTTGTTTACCTTTTATGCTTCGCTTTCCTAGTCATAACAGAGGGGACGTTACATATCATGGTATTAGAGAAGGTTCAACCCTACAACTTGGGATCATTATGCCTTCCATTGTATAAACACTTGATTAATAATTTATCACTAATTTAATTGAATTGTGTCCATGTAGGTAATCATGGTTAGAGGACGTCGCGAAGGCAGATGATGTGGTGCTAGGGGAGGAGGGATGACGCCTCTAGTAGCATCCATGCCAAAGGGATCTAAACCCCAAGGAGAAGAACAATTCATTGGTAGGAGCATATTGATGTGGGGGATGTGGGATGAGGTCCTTTCATAGGATGTCTAAGGCCTTGATTAATCATATAGATATAGATGAGGCCAGGGCACCTATACCCCCTGATGGTCCACAATGTGCCCCAACCCATACTGGTAGCATTCACGAGGAACTCGAGAAGGTCAAGTTTCTTGAGTTCTTTGGTTCCATGGATGGCGCAGCTGCCAAGGGATGATTGGAGAACATGGTGATATGATTCTCAATTTGCAACTACACCTCCAACATGAAAGTCTGCATGGTGTCTTTTAGCTAAAGGGAAGCTCTCTTTTATGGTGTATGGTGCTCCTTCCACAATTGAACATGGTCGTCGAAGACGTGTCATGGGAACTGTTCGAGGAGCGGTTCTAGGAGAGTTATTTCTCAAAGGAATTCATTGAGTGCCAAATCAATGAGTTCAGTGCCTTGTGACATGGCGGTCATACGATGCCTGAGTATGAGGCCTGATTCATGGAGTTTCTTAGGTATGATCCACATATAAACACCAAGAAGCTCAAGGTCAACATGTTTTTGTTGGGCCTTAACATCAGCATTCATGTGAAAGTGATGATTCTAATGCCTCAAACATTGCATGATGTAGTCCAGAAGGCCCTCATAGCTAAGGAAGAGATGATCAATAGGGTTCAAAGTATGACTCCTGGAAGACGGATGAGACATGTGACATCTGGTGTGTAGCAACATCAAACACCAGCTAGACATTCTTCAGGGTTTTGAGGTACTCCGAGAGGATCCACGTTCAAGACACCATGGCGATCGATGCCTCAGTAGTGGACTCCCTACAGAGGACCACAACACCAGTGGCATCATCATCCATGTCGAGTGAAATATATGCTATCTATTTTGACATTAAATTGTCAACCCGGGGCTCATAGGCTTCGAGGTACTAGCACTGTATGTGCAGGTCTAGAGATCTAATCTAGCCTAGTCAATCTAATTCTAATAAAATCAAATAATGAAGAGATTTACTTTAAATTTACAGAGTAATCTACAAACAGATGTAGAAGGCATGTCACATTTGGTAGAAGGTGTAGGAATATGAGGAGAGGATGTAACAGTGGCCTTGTGAGGAAGACTAGGTGTGACAGGCTCGGTCTTGATTTCTTTGGTGGATCAAATTATTTTGCATAATTTTCTCTAAGTTTCTTGTGAGGGATTTCATGGTTCGAGGACAATTCGATAGGATCTATGGTAGTTGGAGGTTAAATCAAATCGCATAAAATATTTGATCAATGTCCAAGTCAAAGACTTGGCCATTATGATCATAAAATGAAATCACAAATTAAATTCTCCCTTTTAATAAGTGTAAAATATAGATACACCACCTTTAGTAATCTTAGTTCATCACTTCAACGAATATAATAAAACCCCAGTGATCATACCTGAATGAAAGCATGAAAATCGCATTTGCAGCTACAACATTTATACAATACCTTGTCTGGCACTTCATCTGGTCCTCCATTGTATTAGACATAAACGTAGGCCAACAAAAAAAACTATAGAGTATGATGTACAATAGGCTTCTTAATTCTACACACATAAAATTATGTCAGAAGTATAAATCTTATCATGCCAATACAAACGACTGCTGATATAATAGCATGGGATATTGTAAAAATACAATAGGACAAAATTTGACAAATATCCTACTTTCCTCTTCTCATGGGATTGTAATACAGATGGGTAGTTTTTACCATTCGTTAGTTCAATAAACCCCTCCCCCACTCTTAAGTATTGTGATGCTTCACAATCAAATATATAGGAAACTGGTCAATCCTCCCAATAGCTTAATATTTATGGCTTCCAAATGTAGAAATAAATTTCACACATTAGCCTCACAAGATGATTAAAAATATGGTCCCACCTGTAGGACAAACATCCTACATATATTTAAGAAGAGTTATGCAAGAGAGTCTTAAAATTATCTTAAAGTTAGTTTCCAATGGCAGATTAATGGAGTTCATTTACCTTCACTTAACTATGCATACTTTTGTTCAGTCCTGCCTACAAGTAGTGTCATACATTAGGACAAATTTTAAGATCAGAAATTGATCTTTAATTATTGTTTGTCAAATCATCACTCTCTCTAGGTAGAATGCCCCACTTCCAACAAGCATGTTCAGTACTCTGATGGGTTTACCTAGTCATACCATAGGCCAATACCCACTGCTAGAAGACCTGTTCAGTATCCCAATGAGTTAGCCTCTTACACCCTTTTTAAGATTTGTATATGAATGTTTCTTTTTGCAAGGAGATGGGGAGGCATCTCTGAAAATATTTTTATGGATTGGGATGGTATTTGAGTTAGAGGATGATTCTTCTTTATGCATTTCTCATATATTGTTCTGATGTAAGGGATACTTAAGTGGGAATAGCCAATCTGAAGATATGGTACAATCGAGCATTTTTAATGTGTGGTGGATGGTACCATTGGAAGATAACAAAAAGGTATCTATAGTCCCTACTCACTTTATTCTATTTGAAGTTATATTGATGTTTCCATGGTTAACCACTAATTATACCTTCCTTCCACTTTTTTATAAAGATAATTTACTCACCTACTTAGAGCTCTCGGATGGAATATACCAGTAGCCTCTAGGTTTGATGAGATCAATGAGGTCAAGTCACAAGAACATGTATCTCATAGTTATTTTGCTAAAAATAAAATGTAAGATGAGGTTGCATTACACTTTAAGATAAACTAACAACACACATCTTTTATTTATTATCCTACTCTACCTAAGAAGAAAGGAAAATCTTTATTCAAGTGTAAGAACTTTTCCAATGTAACCATGTGCGAAGCAAGATAAGAAACATACTCATATCCACATATGAAAAAGTTACCGCAGTGAATACATGGATATGAAGAACCAACCAACCTACTTGTTTTGGCATGAGAAGGTGTTTAAGAAGAGAATATTATTGTGGCCTAATGACCTCTTGAAACCAATTTTCGATGTAATCTTCATACAGGTCCTCTTGTAAATGATTTATTTTTGTAGCGCATGAAGGATATGTTGAGATGGATGTTGATAACTCATGAATATCAGGTCTTAGTGATCTCTCTCCACCGGATGTAGTCCATAATTTTTCAGCTTCCTTCGTAGTTTGGCAAGGAAAATCATTTTGTAGCTCACAGGACCTTGATAATTCTAATATTTCCGGAGAGGTAGATACACTTTTAGCTGCTACCAAAATGTGTTCTTCCTGAAAAGAAGAAATCTTGACTACTATAGGATTTGAGAAAGTTCCCTCAAGAAAATGGTTTCTTCTGAGTTCATCCTGTCATTTGATAAAACTTGGTTCACACAAAGATCAATGTTCGGGGTTCTTACAACACCCAAAATTTTATATGTGTTTTTGATGATTCTAATAAATACTACTTACCACAAAACCATATTTACATAAATCAAAAACACATTTGTATGAAATAAAACATGCTTGCAATAAATAAATCAAACTCACACTCACTCCTACATTAAATTGTGGAAATTAAACACACCCAAACTTACAGAAAGAAAGAAAAACACACTTGCAAAAAATTAAATTGCAGGAAAGTAAATTGCAAGAAAGTAAACACACTAAGAAAAATAAATAAACTTGCAGAAAATGTAAACACTCTTGCGGAGAGGGAACAACAAGGCTTTGGAGCAACCCATTAAAATGGATGCACAGGCTCTTACCTCTCGTCTTAAATTTTCTCCTCCCCCTTGTTGTGTAATTAAATGCAACCTACCTACCTAAGATCTAATCCCTTTAGCACCTCCCCAACAACGGTACCAAAAATGTCAAGTGAAATATATGCTATCTATTTCAACATTAAATTGCCAACCAAGGGGTCATACACTTCAAGGTGCCAACACTGTATGTGCAGGTCTAGAGATCTAATCTAGCTTAGTCAATCTAATGCCAATAAACTCAAATAATGAAGAGCTTTACTTTAAATTTATAGAGTAATCTACAACTATGAATGGTGAGCTCATTATTCTAAGTAATCAAATATTGAATAAGAACAAGCTATATTTCTTTAAAAACAATCTATGATTATGGGTAGTGAATTCATAAGGAAAACTATCTCTTAAAATAAATTATTTACCATACTTCTTCAAAGCAATCTATTGTTAAAACACTTATTCAAAGACTCACAATTATATTATCCTACGAGGAATGAGCCTTATCTTTACACTGATCTCACTGACTAAAAGTGAACAACATCATGATAAAATTTAAATTAAAAATGAACAAGATCATGATCTTCTAATTAACAAAGTATATAAACATTGTACAAAAGAGATTAAAAATCAATCACTTGTTTTATCACACTGATACTGGAAAATATTGTGTACAGAGTTATTAATTCACACAAGCCTACATGATATAATTTAAAGTCGTAACTCAGAATCAACTCTTATCCTATCATATTGATGCTAGAGATAGAATTAACAACTTATGCAAACCTACAAGTAGTATTCGAGGATTACAACTTAATGTAATAGACATTGTCTAAATAACTAATCTGCAAAGTGATTCACAGTTTATAAAACAAAGAAAAGATCTTGTACATGAGTGCACAGTTAAATGACTAAGGAAATATATATATTATTAAAACACGATCTGCATAAAAGATATCAAATGTTAGAGTATGGACAGTTAGTTATAAACAACTACGAGTGACTTGTAAGCAATATATAAACATAAATACAACTATGGCAAACAACTTGCATACAAGAGAGTTAGCTACTGAAATATGAATGTAAAACAATTAACAAGTTATCCAGACCACTGGTGGGTCCCCCAGATAGTCGTGGCACTACTCCAATGAAAAACGCAGTCATAGACTTAACATGGTATTAGTATTAGCTTCCAAACAGATTTTTACAGAGAATTTAAAGATAATGATTGTGTATATATAAAATCGTATATCTGGTGGCATAGACCAGCAAGTATTTATAGAGTTTGTACATAGCTGAGAGGTCAACCACTTGAAAGGGTCAACGCTCTCTAAAAACAAAAAATCATTAAGTTTTAGCAACATAATGCATCTCCTACAACAACTTCATGTACTCAAATTAGCAGCCGATGCAACTTCTCAAATATGAATGCGATGAGTTCCATAGCTGGAGGGATTGAGCACGAAAAAAACCCATATGTTGGATTTGCCGAGGAAATCCAGCCAATATGCCAACCGCCAACTGCACTGGGCTTCAAGGGATGGATGGAGGGTCAGATGGAGGAATGGATGGAGGGCGAAATCTAGGACCATGAACGAATCTCAATCCATCTATAATTTCATTAAAAAACTCTCATGGCAACTAATTGGGCATATTAGGCACAAAACTCATGTGCCATATTTTTTTGATTCAACTTCATCCTCCTACAAATTAAGCTCGAAGTTAACTTCCTGGAAAAGGGCCATATGGAAGACTGGATGAAGGATTGGACGAAAGGTTGGATCACGTTTTTTACCTATTTCAAGAAAACAAAAAGATATTAATTGATTTCAATTAATCAATTAAAAATAAATCATCATAAATAAGGATTACACATACCTTATGTTGTCCCATGGAAAATTGATGTATAAAACCTGATAACACCTTCAAGAAAAACTAATAAAAACATACACTATATGACTTGCATGTTAAAAAAGGAATTTGGGCATCGAAAAAATAGGCAAAACACAGAGTCATCAATCCGCACCTGCAACAGTATAGGCATGTTCTACAGAACACACTAGGGTTTCAGGTTGTTAGGCCAACAACTTCTACTTCAGATACCAGGAGTACTAAACCAAAGACCGGATGTTGGACCTATGGAGAGCCACATTACCAGTGTGATTGTCCAGTTGAGAGGGCCAGAGAAGCTAGCTCAGTGGGGCACACTACAGTAGGAGATTGGGGAAAGGCCCAACGGATTCATGCAGTGGTGAAGAACTTCGAGGGTGAGCATGATTCTATTGTGCTCAAGACACCATGTACCATCACCGACCATACCTTTAGTATTTTGATAGATCCTGGTGCTACATAGAGCTTTATTTTTGGTCCAACGCTAAAAAGAATTAAGGTAAATGTAGTCGAACATGATGAGTTTAGCTACATGGAAATGGCTTCGGGATCCAAGCAAAAGGTTGGAGGAAACGTTACGAACTATAGACTCAACCTAGGAGATTTTGTAATGAAGGCCAACCTGTACGTCATGATCTTAGGATCTTATGATGTCGTGATCAATATGGACTGGTTGGAATCACATGAGGTGATACTCAGTTGTAAGGAAAAATGGTTGAGTTTGACCGATGATGAGGGACATAGATGAGTGATTGTAGGAAGAAACTAGGGATTTTCCCTAAGGTTCATCTCTTCCCTACATCTATGGAAGAGTATGCGCAAAGGATGCAAGCTATATGCAATCTTAGCATTGAATGACAATGGAATGGTGGAAGGATTAGAAAACCTTCTGATAGTACGAGATTTTGTGGATGTGTTCCTAGAAGAGTTACCAGGTTTTCCATCTGAAAGAGAGCTGGAATTTACCATCGACCTAAAACCTGGAACTGATCCGGTAGTAAGAATTCCTTATCAGATGTCGACCCCTGAGTTGCAGGAGTTGAAAATTCAACTAAAGGAGTTTTTGGACCTAGGAATTATATGTCCAAGTGTGTCACCTTGGGGTGCACATGTTATTTTCAAATGGAAGAAGGATGTGTCATGAAGACTCTGTATTTACTACCGTCAATTGAACAAGGAAATGATGAAGAACCAATATCCGTTGCCAAGAATAGATGATTTGTTTTACCAAATGAAAGGTGCGATGATGTTTTCGAATATCGGCTTGAGATCAGGATATCACCAGTTACGAATCAAAGAGGAAGACATTCCTAAGACCACATTCAATACGAGGTTCAAACATTACGAGTTTACCGTTTTACCATTTGGATTGACAAACGCCCCAGGGGTATTCATGAGATTGATGAATGGGGTGTTCCGTGAATACTTGGACAAGTTTTTTCAAGTATTCATTGTTAAGAACCAAACATCAATATAGCATATAAAAACCTCAGCAAAAGTACTCAACGCCTTGAAAAAGAGATAATTTCAGATAATAAGCCTCTTCGAGGGGGCAACCTCCTTTTACCCCACTTAAATGTTCAAGTACAAGATGATTCAAAATGAAAATGTCTTCTTGGTATATATA
>JASDQU010100798.1:218043-231346 GCA_032191745.1 Picea mariana | reverse complement strand
CTTCATCAAGAGTCCAAGTAGGATTTTCTAGAGGCTTATTTGGTGTAGAAGTTCCCTTTTTGGGTGGCATGTTGGCCAAGTATCACTTTTGAACCTTGATTTTGAGGTGGTTCTGCTAGACAATATTTCTTCTGTTGTATCTACCAATTTTTGGCCCTTCTGGGTATGAAACTTTATCTTATGTATTTCTATGATATTTCTTCTCTACAATGCCACAGGTCTGATCAAAATTGGATGTGCCAAGTGGAATTTACGGTATCTTCCCCACAACTTGTCGATTTTTGTCCTTTCCAGAAGATCTCACTTGTATAGTGTGCCCCACACAAAATAATTGATATTAAATTCTGAAACTCACACCCACAATACTACAGACTGTCCATGATCCAATGCAACCAGTCCCACACAATTTGGATACTCTAGGAAGAAGTTATGATTGTTTTACCTGGAACACTTTCTTGAGACTAGTCAATAGGACTAGTCAGATACCCTATCTTACACAGGGTGTATATACAAATTTAAGATGACCCAGAAGCTAAATTTTTTACCACAGATACATTACCAATTTTTGTAAATTTCATACGGATTTCAAGGTCTGAAATGTTACAAAAATGTTTTTATAGTAAAACTTCTCCAATGACTCATTTCAAGATGATTCTAGAACCCTATCTTGTACAGGATGTATCTCCGAAATTATAAAGTCTTAGGAGCTGAATTTTGATCCCAACATACCTTGCTCCGTCTTCTAAATATCCTCCAAGCCGTTCCTTCTGAAACATTGTAGAAAAAAAGTTATAGCGAAAATTCCACGGTGTCTCAGATGTAGGAGCGAAACCCCAAGACCTTGAGCTCTGATACCATATGTTAAGAACCAAACATCAATATAGCATATAAAAACCTCAGAAAAAGTACTCAATGCCTTGAAAAAGAGATAATTTCAGATAATAAGCCTCTTCGAGGGGGCAACCTCCTTTTACCCCACTTAAATGTTCAAGTACAAGATGATTCAAAATGAAAATGTCTCCTTGGTATATATAGGAGACTAGGAGGTATAATGGCTTAAAGCCGACATAATTAAAATAACATTACTAATCTAAATTACAACTAATGGCCTAAAGGCGACATAAATAAAATAGCATTACTAATCTAATATGCCCCAATTAAGGGGTAATGAGCCAATATTAGGGCTTAACATTCATTGATGACATATTGGTATATTATTGGATGATGGAAGAACATGAAAAACATTTGTGCTTGGTACTACAATGTTTACGAGAGAAAAAATTATGCAAGAAACTGTCGAAATGTTCTTTTTATCAATCGAGGATTAATTATTTAGGGCATGTTATCTATGGCGAAGGAATCATTGTGGATATAGAAAAGGTAGAGGATATTATGGAATGGCCCACACCAACGAATGTACCAGAATCACATAACTTCATGGGTTTAGATGGATATTATCGACGGTTCGTCGAAGGTTTTTCAAATATAGAAAATCCAATCACGGAATTGAAAAATAAAACCAAGAAGTTTGTATGGATCGAGAAATGCACAGAAGCATTTCGAAGGCTCAAGGAGATGTTGATGACAACTTTGATACTAAAGGTCCCCAACATGGATGATGAATTCTTGGTATGCATAGATGCATCCAAGGAAGGCTTAGGCGGAGTCTTGATGCAAGATGATCAAGTAATCGCATACATCTCAAGGAAATTAAGAAAGCATGAGGAGAACTATGTGATGCATGATTTGGAGTTGTTGGCCATTATGTATTCCCTGAGAGTGTGGACGAACTACTTGATTGGATGAAAATTCCAAGTAAAAATTGACCACTATGGTTTGCAACACATTCTTACACAAACTGACTTGAACGCGTGACAAAGATGTTGGTCATAACTACTCAACGAGTACGATTTTGAGATTACCTACATAAAAGGAACAATGAACAAAGTGGCATATGGGTTGAGTCAGAGACCACACATATTTTTGGTGATACCTCTTTAGACGAATCTCTAAGAAACTATTCTAACTTTATAATGTGATGATTACTAGTATAAAGAGGTTAAGGAAAATATCGGACAAGACAACATGTTGGTACCAAAATTTGAGGGATTTAATGTGGACAATGACGGATTAATGACGTATAATAACCAAATTTACGTATTGCCTAACGACAAGTTGAGAAGTTGTATCTTCAATGAATCTCATAGAGCACTATACATGGCTCATTTAGGAGTCACGAAGATGAGGGCAGCCCTTAAGCCCTTATTCTTCTTGAATGGATTGAAGGTGGACATAGTCAACTACGTGGCGAGATGTCTAGAATGCCAGCAAGTGAAGGTTGAACATAGACATCTGGGAGGAATACTACAGCCACACGCTATTCTAGAATATAAATGGGAGGTCATTTCAATGGACTTTATTGTGGGATTGTCATTGAAGGAAAGGAGGCACGGATCCATTTTCATGGTAGTTGACACTCTGACAAAGAGTGCACATTTTATTCCTATGCATACAATGTATCAGGAACCAAACATGGCTAGAGTTTTTATCAGTGATATTGTGATATTGCATGGCATGCCTAAGAGGATCATATCTGATCGAGGATCAGTGTTTACACGAGATTTTGGACTAGTTTCCAAGAGGACTTATGAACCCAACTTAACTTTAGTACCATGTATCACCATGAGATAGACGAGAAGACAAAAATAATGAACCAAAGTTTGGAAGATATGTTGCGTATGTACATGATGGACCAATAGAAGAATTGGGAAGAGTTATTACCACTAGTAGAGTTTGTGTATAACAATTGTTATCAAATCACCATTAAGATGGCGCCATTCAAGTTTCTTTATAGGAGACTATGTCAGACGTCTATGAGTTGGGATTGACAGGACCAGAAGCAATCCAATAAATGGAAGAAAAAATAAAAATGATAAGATAAATGATTAAAGAAGCTCAAATCGATAGAAGAGTTATGTCGATGCACATCGTGTTGACCATAGTTATGAAGTTGGTGATCGAGTCTTCTTGTGGGTGAAACTGGCCAAGAATTTGATCAAGTTTGGAAAGGGTGCTAAAATATCTCCTAGGTTCATGGGACCTTTCAAAGTGGTGGAAAATAAGGGGCCCATGGCCTATTGACTAGCCTTACCTAATCCTTTGAGGCATATGCATAGTGTTTTCCATGCATATGTTTTGAGACATTATGTTAGTGATCCTACACATGTGATTGACATGAGTTCCTTGAAAGTGTCGGATGAGGGTGTGCTCACGGTGGAGCCAATCCGCATTTTGGACCATCGCATTCAGAAGCTATGGTGTTTAATAGTCGATTAGGTCAAGGTCCAATGGGACAATTATAGTCCACACTCGGCTCCCTGGGAGGACACATATGACATGCGCCAACAATTTCTATTTTTGTTTGATAGTTAGACATTTAGATCTTGTCATGTGCTTTTTTAACTACATTTATATACTGTGAAACTTTGGGACAAATTTTAAAACAAGAGGGGGTGTATGTAACATCCCTCTCTTGATAGAACATGTTATTGAATTATTCTTAAAGGACACTTTTGTGCAAGTGATCTGGTTTCAGTATATGGATGTTTGTTCGCTTATGGATTCTAATGATGATGTTGATGGATTAGGATGTTATGTTATTGGATTTATATGTATTGAGATATGCTATTGATGAGATTCCCCTGAGTGTGAAAGACACTTGATAGATTGATGATGTCGATGGAATCAATGGGCCTCCTTGGACTCTGCATCGAGTCAAGGAGTGGACTATATTGGTTTGGGTATTTTTATTTACGCATATGTGACATATGATCGGGTATATTATGATGTTGTTTATGGATCATTGACAGTGTTTCATTGATGCATGCAAGATGATGATTGATTGCTAATAAAACTCACATAAGAAGTAAAGGGGCCATGCACAACAACCAGATATTGAGGAAGAGGTGTGGCAGTAACCCTGTTGCATCCTACTAGCACACCCACTATGGCTTGAATTGTAGGTTAATGATTACCTAGTTCGAGAGACCCATGATGCCATGAGGGAAGACTAATATAGTCTCTCACAAAGATTCTAAGGGGCATGCAATAAAGCATGGTCATTATTCCTTAGAGGCTCTTAGTCTCTCAAAAGGTCACCTGAATGGAGTGTTGACTCCAAGGGTTGGAAAACTACCAGAACCAATCAAAGGAGAGTGACACCCTTGGAGCACGTAGTGGGTGTTGAAGGGCATGTCATGTAATTAAAAATTGAGTCAAAGGGCGAGTGGAACCCTTGGAGCAGAGAGTGTGTCTTGAAGGGCACGTCACAGAAAAAAACCTTGAGTCAATGATCCTAGGTGCCTAGAAAACAATAACTTTTTTTTACATTGTCGGACTTAAAATAATTATTAAATGGGTAATTTTTATTAATTATAAAATCTCCTTAAAAATTCTAAGCCTAGTTTAAAAATTTGAGCCTAAGTTCAAAGTGGGTAAGAAGACTAAAACTAAATTATAAATTAAATAAATGGGGGATGAAGAAAAACCAATTTAGGAATTAAAAGAGTAAAAATTATATCTAAAGATTTAATTATATAAATTTGTGCAAGAGAATAACAAATTGGAAATTAAGATAAGAAAGGAAATAAATGTAAAAAGAATGTGTAAGCATAAAAATGAATCTAGAGTCTAGTAAACATTAATCTAACTAGAGAACAATCCTATTTTAACTCAACACAGGAATAAATTGAATCATAAATTGGGAATAAAGGAATAAAAGACAACTAGGAGTGATTTAAGGATCTCTTTTAGGAGATGTGAGGGAAATTGACTTGTAATTAAATTAAATTATGGAATTTTCTTGTGCAACTATTGGAGAGGGTGACAAGTGTACAGGGGGAATAATTATAAATTAATTAATTAAAAAGAGAATTAAATTTGCAAGAGGAATGTATCATGAAGAAAACTCCTATAAATAAAATGGTAAAGGGGGAAAAAGGATCACACTGGTTATTGGCAAAGTTATGTTGCCAAAATTTCTTTGACTAGTTTTACTTGTGAGAGTTGGGATACCCATCTTGAGAGAGATTAGTAGCTTGAACTTGCGAGGAAAGATGGGATCCATATTATTCTCTGTTTTTGTGTATGTGGCCCCTTTGCGGCTCGAGGGGCTAAGGGGGAAGAAAAATACCCCTAGGGTTGGCTGGGTGGTACCGGTGAAGTCTCATCGATTAGCAAGCAGGAGAAGGAAGGGAACACCAGCTACAGAGGAGCCTCTTTGAATCTTTTCCTTTGGTTCTGGTATTCCTATTATGAAATTGAAGTGTTATTAAGTTTTATTTAAGAGTTTAGTTTTAAAAATCATTGTAAGGTGTTATAATTATGATATAAAATTAGACAAGCATGTTGGACTTGTGGGCTTCAAGACTAAATCCTGGCAACTAAAAGTACAATTTTTCGGAATATAACTCCTAAGATATTTTTGGCAGAAGGATACTGAACATGTTATTGATTGTTGAAGTATTAATATAGTTATGTAATCATCTTATCATTGTTGTTTCTCTTTCCCAAGAAGCATAAATTTTCCTGCACTATGTATGATAAGTAGCTGCCAATTATCATTTTCCAAACTCTATTTTCTCCTTATGAATTTATTTATGACAACCATATCTTCTTAGAGTAAACAGTCTAACACACAGTAGATCAGAAACCCTAAAAATTATTTAGTTCATGTTCAAGATCTTAGGCGAGTTTACCTTGTGCTTTCATTCTAACAATCATCTCCATGCATAGTCAATTCGTGGGTAAGGTGAGTTTTCCTTAGGCATTTTCATTCTGATAGTCATCTCCATGCATAGTCAATTCATGGGTAAGGAGATTTTGCATTGGGCGTTTCATTCTGACAATCATATCCATGCACATTCAATTTGTGGGTAATGCGATTTTTCCTTGGGCATTTTCATTCTAACAGTCATCTCTTTGCACAACCACTTTGTGGGTAAGGCAAATTTTACTTAGGCATTTCATTCTGACAGTCATCTCCATGCACATTCAATTCATGGGTAGGGATAGTTTACCTAGGTGGTTTTCATTCTGATATTCATCTCTTGCATAGTCAATACATGGGTAAGGCGAGTTGCTTGGGCTTCACCCAACGATTTTATTTACCTTACTCTGCATTTTTGTTTTCCTGGAATACCCACAATTTTCTTGCCCTTGATCTATGAGTTGTTTTGGCTTTCATATAGAGAATGAAAAGATCCATCTTGTAGTGATTTCTTCCAGCCCTGGTGCATTACTACAGTGAATGCAAGGATCTCTCATGTAGCTTGATAGATTTTTCCTTGGGATCGTTGATGTTGGGCCCTTCCTTAAATTCTTAAAAACTAGAATTTAAGTCAGCATGAGTTTTTGTAATTTAAAATTTAGACTTGATCAAAACAAAAATCCATACATAGGGATATGCAAGCTAGTTAGGGAGTTAGATTGTGATGGCTCTGGGTGTGTTGATCTCTTATTTAATGGGCGTAAGTGACCTTGTCCTATAAAAATAATAATTATGTGTGACCTCATTATTATATTGGTGGTGGATGTAATGTGGTAATGTAGTCTCATATTCTTCTTCTTATAAGTTGCTTTAGCTCTTAATAAGAATCTATAAGTGACCTATTAAATTGAATAATGCTTACACATGGTTGGCCTCTTTATAGTTTCTTAATTGATTAATCTATTAGATTACTCACGCGCCTTGAAAATAAAGTTGATGTTTGATGAATCTATGTAGTTAGTTATTCTTGCGCCTTAGATAAAGTTGATGTTTGATTAATCGTAGTAGTTATCTTACTCTTTCATCCTTGAATAAAGTTGAAATATGTTTGTTTTAATAATTAGATTCTTGCTCCATTTAAATAGTGGTGATGTAAGATTGTTAAGTGATGAGATATCTTTATGAAATAAATAATGATTACTCTTGCGCCTTAACTTTAATGTGATGTAGGACTGAATTTATGTGAGTAGATTTTTTTGCACCTTGATTAAAAGTAATAATCACTCTTATGCTTGTAATTAGGTTGACCCATGATCGTCTAGAATTTGTTTACTCTTGTGCATCTGTATAAGGTTGATTTAGGATTTCTTTAGCAACCAATCTACTCTTGCTTCACTAAAAGGTTATTGAATAAAGGATTGATCAATGATTTCCCTTGCACAATAGGTTAGGTTGATGTTAAGTAATTAGATTGCTTGCTCTATGAACTAATGCTGATGCATGGATGTTTACGCTTTGATTTACTCGCACGCATTGAGATAATGATGATTTATGATTAGTTTATTAATAAAATTTACTCATGCACGTTAATTTAAGTGGGCATTGGATTGCTTCATAATTATTCTCTTGCACCTTTGAATTTAATGTTGATCACTCTTGTGTCATGAATAAGTTGCTATTTAATCTCGCGTCTTGAATTTATGTCTATATGTGAATGATTTAGTAAGTGGTTTTCTCTTGCTCCATTAATTAAGTTGATATGTGATTGTTCTAGAGTTTATTTACTCACGCCCATAGCGAATATTTAAATGTTGATGTATGATTGATAAAAATGATGATTACCCTTGCACCATGATTAATTGATGATTAGGATTGAATGATTGATCTAGTTGATGCGGACCCTATTGTTAGTGGCATGTATACACCTCCTTGTTCCTCAGAACAGTCACCAGACCTGAGAACTTAAATGGTCAAAATCAAATTGATCTTGGGATTGAGTGTTTCTTCTGTGTCCTAGAGGTCCTAACTGTTAAGGTTTAATCTATTATTAGAGTTATTTTCATTTCAATAGATAACAATATCATAAGATAGGATCACTGAGAAATACAAAATCACAAGAGACACATCATTTATCCTGGGAAACCCTCATGGAGCAAAAAACCCAGCAAAACTTCCTTATTATATATAGCCAATACAATGCCAAGAGAGAACTCAAACAAATACAAAACTTCCTCTCCCAAGGATGTGCCTCTCTCTCTCTCTCTCTCTTCTCCAACTGCAGCTCCAAAACTTGTCTCTCAAATGAACAAGTGAGTGTGTGTCTAAGTGAGGCGCTAGCCTCCTTATTTATACAAGTTTGGCATGTGTGGAAGTGTATCTTCACAGGCAGGGATGAGTTCTCAATCTGGGTGGTTATAACCACCTTTAATATATTATGGGGCCTCTTTAATATATTATGGGGCCGAATTCTTTTTCTTACTATTACAATTATATTTTAACCAATCCGCAAAAGGGGATTTGGTCTTTTATAGTAGCCGACATGATGAATCCGCAATGGGGATTGATCCAATGAATAATATATCAAATAATAAATAATAATCATAATACACTTTGCATTTACATTATTTCAACACTCCCCCTTAACAAGAATGTTATTCTTCAACAGCATTAGGCGAGAGAGAGGATTGAATCATCAACATCATCAGGAGAACAACATCATCAATATCATCTTGGAACACTGACTGGTGTATCTATAAATCATCGAAATTTTTCTTCATCGGCAGAATCGTCATTCTCAAAGGAATGCAATCATCATCTGCATCAATATGGATTAGTATAAAAGTAATTCATCATCATCACAGCATGAGGTTGGCTCATCATCATAATACTAGACTGGCTTTATGTCACAGCTCTCAAGATGGAAGAATAGTACTCGTCTTGCTTTACGTCACATCAATCAAGCTGGAATCAATATACTAGACTAGATTTACATCACAGCTATCAAGTTGGAAGCACAGTACTAGTCTCATCTCATCATCTTTCTTTATGTCATAGAAATAAAGCTGGAAGAAAGATACTAGACTGGCTTTACGTCATAGCTATCAAGATGGAAGCACAGTACTAGCCTCATCTCATCATCTTGCTTTACGTCATAGCAATAAAGCTGGAAGAAAGATACTAGACTAGATTTACGTCACAACTATCAAGATAGAATCACAGTACTAGCCTCATCTCATCGTTTTTCTTTACGTCACAACAATAAAGATGGAAGCAAGATACTAGACTGGCTTTACGTCATAGCTATCAAGTTGGACGCACAGTACTAGCCTCATCACATTGTCTTGCATTACGTCACAACAATCAAGCTGGAAGAAATATACTATACTGGATTTACGTCACAGCTATCAAGCTGGAAGCACGGTATTAGTCACATATCATCACAATAACTAGAATTGCTTTACATCATAGCGGTTAAGCTGCAAGAATAGTACTAGGTATATCTCTTCACAAAGTTAATCCCCCTTTTGAGGAAGGTCCTTTCGGACTATACCAAGCTTATCTCGAAAGTGCTCAAACTTTACACGAGATAGAGGCTTGGTCAACACATCAAAAACTTGTTCATCTGTGCTAACATACTGGAGCTTTAAGGCTCCTCTCTGCACCATGTCACGAATGTAATGATATCGGATCTCTATGTGCTTCGACCTGTCATGGAATACAGGATTCTCTGTCATCTTTATGCATCTTTGGTTGTCACATAGGATCATGGTTGCTTCCATATCTATGTCAAATAGATCAGTCAACAACTTACGAAGCCATATAGCTTTGTAGCTAGCAGAACACGCAACAATGTATTATGCTTCCACTATACTTAGAGAAATGTTGGATTGCTTCTTACTCTTCCATGAGATCATGGCTGATCCCAAATTGAAAAAGCATCCTGAAGTGCTCTTCCTATCAAAAACACTTCTAGCCCAATCTGAATCAGTGTGCCCACTCAATGTGAAATCATGATCTCCATCATAACTGAGACCACAATCTAATGTACCCTTAAGGTACCTCATCACATGTTTTCTAGCCACTAGGTGAACATGTCTGGGTTCTACTAGAAACTGATTCAAAGTGTTCATAGAAAAACAAATATCTAGTCTAGTGTTCGTCAAGTACATCGGCGATCCAATAATCTGTCTATACAGCGTGTCATTAATCAATTCTGACAAAGTGTTGATCAACAGCTTCAGCTTTGTTTCCATGGGTGTATTCATGGACTTGCACTCTAACATGTCGAATATCTTCAGGATTTCGATTGCATACTTCCCTTGGTTAAGGAAGATCCTCTCTGGACTCTTCCACACCTCAAGACCTAAGAAATAGTGCATTAGGTTAAGGTATTTCATCTCAAATTCTGAAGTGAGGCTCTTCTTACATTGAGTGATGAGATTTTATTCTCCATTTAAGAATAAGTAATCCACATATATAAATAATATCACTGGCTCATCGTTCATAACCTTGAAGTAGAGGTTGGAATCTGCTTTACTCTTGGTAAAGCCCAAGCTCGTCAGGAAATTGTCTATCCGGCCATATCAAGCTCTAGGAGCTTGGTTCAATCCATACAAGGATTTCTTCAATTTGTATACATGAGACTTCCTATCTTCAACTTCAAATCCTTGAGGTTTCTCTATATACACTTCTTCTTTGATGACACCATTTAGGAAGGTTGTCTTTACTTCCATCTGGTGTAATTTCCACTTCATCTTAGTTGCAAGGGATATGATGGTTCTGATCGAAGTGTATCTAGATACAGGAGAGAATGTCTCTTCATAGTCAATGCCTTCATTTTGAGAAAAACCACGAGCTAAAAATCTTGCTTTATACTTCTCAATAATTCCATCAACAACATGTTTTATTTTGAAAATCCATTTGGAGGATACCACATCCTTACTCTTCGGTCTGGGAACTATTTTCCATACATCATTCTTTATTATGGATTGGTATTCCTCTGTCATGGATTTTGCCCATTATTTCTTTTGAATGGATTCTTCAAAGTAGGTAGGCTCCTTCTCTAGGAGATCACACATCAAAGCCATATAAATGGAGAATGGATTAGGTCCCTTCACATGTCTCATGGTTCCTTCGAGAACACCATATTTCTCTCCATATTGAATAATCTCTCTAGCCCAAGATGGCTTTCTCTTATGGGAGATCGTCATCTGAGGAGGTTCCTGAAACTCTACTATGTCATGATATTCTAGGGTTTCCTCATCAGGGGAAGTTATGACTTCCCTCACTAGTTCAGCAGCTCTGGGAACCTCCCTCATTGATTCTGCAACTTTGAGGATTATGGGTTTCTCTTCATATATTTCTTCAAGATGGCATCTTATCGATTTCTTGAGTGTTGCATCTGCATCAAAGGTCACATCCCAACTGATCTCAATGTGATGGTGACCTGGTATGTAGATTCTGAAGGCCTTGGAGACCTCACAGTATCCCACAAATATTCCCTTCTTTCCTGAGGGTTCCATCTTGTTTCTCTTCTCTTTCGGTATATGTATAAATACTGGGAAGACAAATATTTTGAGATGGCTTACCTCTGGTTTCTTTCCGGTGAACATCTCTTCCAAGGTATTGAACCCAAGTGAACTATGGGACAATCAATTTTTCACATATATGACTGTCATTGTTGCTTCTACCCATAAGCACATTAGAAGATCTTGATCATGGATCATGGTCTTCACAACTTCCATTATTGTTCTGTTCTTTCTTTCAGCTACACCATTTTGTTGAGGATTATAGGGAGTAGTGAGTTCCCTTTTGATCCCAACGTCTTTGTAGAAGTTCACAAATTCTTTTGAGGTGTATTCTCCTCCATTATATGACCTGAGTATACTAATCTTTCTTTCAGAAAGATTCTCTATCAAGGCTTTGAATTCCTTGAATTTACTGAACACTTCATATTTAGATTTCAAGAAATACACCCAGGTCTTATGAGAATAATCATCAATAAATGATACATAGTATACATACCCACTAATGGAGGATGATGGCATTGGGCCACACACATCTGAATGAATGAGCTCTAGGACTCCTTCTACTTTGTTGTCTCTCTTTGGAAAAGGGTTCTTGATGTTCTTCCCTTGTGCACATCCATCGCACACACCTTCATGGTCAACCTTGAGTTATGGTAGACCGGTGACAGCTTTTCATACCTATGGTAGCACCTTGTAGTTGATGTGAGATAATATTCTATGCCAAAGTTCACATGGATTCTTAATGGCATGGGTCATGGCAGCTTCTGAGTGACCCTTTAGCTTATACAAGCCACCTTCTTCTTTTCCAATAATGATTTCTTCTTTTAAGCTTTCTCCTTTATTATGTTTCCTTCTGCAACCTTAACTATAGCTTCCTCAAGGTTATTACCTGTGACTTGGAACAAGGTCAACAAAACAACAAGCAAGAGTAATATCCTTTTGATAATATAAAACAATAGCTCGAACAATCGTCACAGTAGATCCTTTAGAGCTATTACTTGTAACTTGTCTGAAGCAAAGATTAAAGGTAAGGAATACAATATGAAATGAGGTCAATACTCTCATAGTGTTGTGATGGCAATATGGAACTAACACAAGATATTTCTCCTAGAACTTTGAGTCTTGTCCTTGAGAGTGAGTGTGTTGTTACTTTCCTTCCAAGTCCCCTTTAGTGTTTTCTTCAACCTATCTTTTGTACTAGGACAATATGATCTCTTCACAGAATGTTAGGTTAGAGAATAAACTATACGATCTCTACTTTAATCCATATAATAATTTGATCATGGATTCAACATGCAACACTGACCAAGATAATGTCATAACAAATAGATGCAAATCAGAATAATCAAACCTGAGTTGCATTATTTTTATGAATGTGCTAGATCTTGAGATCCTTCTGAATCTATGGCAAGAGATCCCTTCTCCTGCAAATACTCTTTAAAGTTTAACCATTTAAACATATGTGAGTACATACCTTTGATAGCATTTGCAGGTAGTGGCACCATCTGGTAGCAGCGGCAATGATCACCAACTCTTAAGAACTTTAAGGGTGACTGCAACTGGTACTATGGATGCAACTACAACTGATACTACAACTGTAGTTGATACTGCAATTGGTTTTGAGACTACAACTGCAACTGCAACTTAGGGTTTTATGAGAAAACCCTAATTTTTCAAACTTCAAATTTTGAAATTCTGATCAAGGGGATAGATGCAATGAGCTGAGACAAGTAAGATGGTGTAGTCAGATTTCTAAAAATCCAACTTTTACCCCCTCAAACTTGACCTGCGTATTTCTGGACTGGTGCTTCTGGTTTTTTGGTACTTTTGGTAGTCTGGTACTTCTGGTACTTCTGGTACTCTAGTTTTCTAGTACTTTGTGAAAACTAGGGTTTCACTTTCCAAGAGATCTAGCCACTGAAAAGTTGCACTGAGGATGCCAAAGTGATCCTTGAGGGAGGGCACACTTTTCTATATGGTTTTAGGGCTGAAAAACCTCACCAACAAA
>JASDQU010100798.1:175319-217726 GCA_032191745.1 Picea mariana | reverse complement strand
CTCTCTCTCTCTCTCTCTCTCTCTCTCTCTCTCTCTCTCTCTCTCTCTCTCTCCTCCAACTGCAGCTCCAAACTTGTCTCTCAAATGAACAAGTGAGTGTGTGTCTAAGTGAGGCTCTAGCCTCCTTATTTATACAAGTCTAGCACGTGTGGAAGTGTCTCTTCACTCGCAAGGCCGAATTCTCAATCTGGGTGATTATAACCACCTTTAATATATTATGGGGCCTCTTTAATATATTTTGGGGATGACTTCTTCTTCTGCCTATTACAATTATATTTTGACCAAACCGCAAAAGGGGATTTGGTCTTTTACAATAGCTGACATGATCAATCTGCAATGGGGATATATCCAATGAATAATATATCAAATAATAATCAGAATACACTTTGCAGTTACATTATTTCAACACTAACCTTGTAGGGTAGGTTGGTAGGGTAGTCATTTTAATATTCATTATCTGGTTGATCATTGTTTATAAATTGTTCCAAGATGATTTTGATGTGCTAAGCGACGACGTTATTTATGTTTATATGTCGCTATCCTTTTTGTTGATGCATTGAATGCGTCGTTATTGATTTCAATGATGAGTAGCGGGTAATGAGTTTACTTACGATGTAGTTTATTTTGCATTGCTATGATTTATATTGTTGAAGTTAATTTCCCTATGCTTATAAAAAAAATTACCTTTTATTCTTCTCTTTCCTAGTCATAACAGAGGGGACGTTATACTGTACATGAGTATACTTAACCGGCCTTACTATTCGATCATATCTAACAACAAATGACCAATCCCTCTCACCTAGAACCTTTGAGTAAAATACTTGTTCACATTGGCTTGTAAAAACATAACGATCATGTACTCTGTTACCCATGATTTTGGTCAATCTTGATGGTGTATTGATGATGGTGTACTCAGGCTCCTAATAAGAACTTTCTCCTGAGAAAATTGGCATTCATCTCTTCCCAGAAAACATATTTTTGAAGAGAGTTCGCAGGTTGCTTATATCCTAGGGTGCAAGAATGACCCATTCTCGCAGGTTTCCTTTAGCTAGGGTGCAAACTTCTCGCACTGTGCTACATAGCTAGGGTGCAAACTTGTTCTCAAACTTGGAAAAAGATGAAGTCTCGATGGTTCTAGAAGGGAATCTTCTACAGAATGGGTTGGCATTCAAATGGTTATCTTTTTATTGGTTTCCCTAATATTGTGGGATCATTCTTATCCAAGTAACGATATCATCCTCTCCTATATATTGATGGGATTCTCATGGAAAAGGTTAAGCAAGATTAATTGGAGAATTGGTGAAGGAATTGTGTGAAGGACCTAGCTTGAATAGGAGCTTGGAGACTCTAGCAAGTCTATCAAGAGGAATTGGATCTTCTTCATACAAGGATCGAGCAAGTGTGTGTGTTGGAACCAGGAGTCACCGAAAGGAAGCTTGCGACATCAAGGCGATCAGGTTGTATCTTCTACTTTGGATTAATATGATACAGCGGCATGTCCTTTTCCCATAATGTCATTATTACTTTATTGTGTAATTCCTTGATCATACACATAAGTTGACGATTGAATATATTTTTCTATCTTAACTTTGGTTGGTTTGTGTTGTCTTGGTCTTGACCTCACGAGAGTGTCGGAGCGAAGCGGGAGCAACAGAGACCCTAGGAAGTGATACAAAGGTATGTCACTTGTTCCTCCCTACTAGCTAATTCAATGGTCATAACTTAGGGAAAGAGTCATGTCCTGTCCTGTTTTGTTCTAGATCCAGGTGGATCTAGGGAGATCTGTCAGTGTCCGCACCTACCGATTAGTCCGATAACATACTCTTTCAAACACCATTGTTTTAATCATCAAAAATCCATTGGCATGTTGAATAACAGTTATTTCTTCATCACATTCATGCATTTGTGACCTATACCATTTGATGTCAAATAGAACTAATTTGAAGGAATTAAATTCACACTAAAGTATATCATTCAAATACCCATAGTATCTATTTTCTTATTCTCAGGGATGTTTATCACTCCTAGAGGAAACATTAGTGACATGGAATACTGCAGTTATCCCACTATTAGAATTTTTCTTGGTTTCATCCAACTGTTTGATGCAAAAATTACAACCATTGCACCACATAGCCTTGTGGTGTTTCAACTACAATATGCCAGACATGTAAAATCTGAATTGACAATTAATAAACATATTTATATAACTTGGAAAGTATCTACAAAAAATACACACCTACAGTCACATTAATGAAATATAAAATAGCTTAATAAAATGGGTGAATTTGCTTACTTTTCCATCTTTCAAACCATATGGTAAATCAATTTCCCTCTACGTAACATTGCCATCATTGTTATGACGAGATTCTCTAACCAATCTAGGAAATTGTTTCCATGAAAACCTACCTCCATGATGTTGTTTACATCATTCAATCCATACATTCATCCAGTCAAGATTGTTTTCAATGTATAAATGTAGTGCATCCCAATCTTGAGCAACAAAATAAAAAAATCATAATTCACCAATATTAAATATTAGTTATAACCATGCTAAATATTAATAATTGATGAAATAATATATATTATTATATTAATGAGTATGATCATATACAAAAAAAAACTTATATGTATTAATATAAATCTCCATAATTATTAATATACTATGTCTAAGTTTTTCCATTCTACCTTTCCCCAACAGGTTCTCCTGAACTTCAATTTTTTTTATGGATTTCACGTCCCAATTCCTATCCAATGCGTGCATAGATGGAGCTGCTAATTTAGGAAGATACTGACTAATATACACCATGGATTGATATACCACATATCCCTCCACCATAGAACCCTCAAGATGTGCTCTTTGTCTAACCAAAACCTTTAATTATTTTAAGTACCTCTCCACCATCCACATTGACCTTGTGTGTATAGGTCCAGATATTTAAATCTCCTCAACTTGGTGTTTGAGGTAGTGTTCTTGTGCATTGAAAAATGTTGAATGTAGATACTTTTTCATTTCACACATTATCCGAGCAATTTCTCTCTTCCAATACTTTATATCATCTTCCTGGATTTATTTCAATGATAACCATCTATAGATCATGACGCAAGAAAATAACATGTTTCAACATTAAAACATAATATATATTACATTACAAGTAAAACACATGTCATTAAGTACAACAACAAATTGAAAGAAAATTTTGCATATAAATCAAAACTACTTACCTCATGTATTTTCCAAGATCATATATAACTTGTTTGACGTTGTTTTCAAAGTCGTTTGGGAGAGATAGAGGTAAAACATACTGTATAAAAAAAATGAATCATTATTTGTTTCAACCAAAGTAGACAAATAAAATAAAATAAAATAAAACTTAAAAGATGTATATGGCCAATATATAAATATGTATACCAAAATTACTACCTTAATGAAGGTATGCCAATCATTCTCAGAAGCCATAAGTATGGAATTAATGGATGAGGAATGGATCCAAAACATAGATTATGAATAGATCCCCTTTAGATGTAGAAGATGCCATGAACACGGCCACCTGAACAGAGAATGACATCTTAATAAAAAGAAGGAAGTGACAAAACCGAAAACACAACAGGATGAGGAAGGGTTTATAACACTGAACCCCAAAAAAAGAGCAAATAAAAAACAGAATAAAACCTCAGCAGGAAATAACCAGGAGACTCGAAATAAAATGGACAAAAGGGACAAAACAAATAAAGGGAAAGAAGATGAAAGTGACTCGGTAAAATCTCAAGAGGTCAGAGAACAAGAAACAAAAGAGCCTATTGACTAGCCAAGTAACAAGATGGCATAGGGGAGTTGCACAACCCCGATGGATGGAGAAATAAAAGATGACAACACCACCATGCAAGATGCAGAGGGAGATGTGGAGATGACCACAAGGGAAGTAGGCACAGAAGACCTTGGTCTCAGGGACCTGGTGAAAAGAGAAGGGATAGACCTTTCAAACATATTGGAGCAATGGAAAAGGCAGGGAGTCGACAACGTACCAACACATAAACTTGACCGCATTCAATACATGTTTCTCCTACGGGGGGAAGCCAAAGCCAGAGGACAAAAACACACACACGGGGAGATAGGACACCTAGGAGTTAAAGCTGGCGAGGGACAACTACAACTATCACCCAAGTAGACGAGGAGGAAAAAAGGTAGGAAATCAAATAGTGTAGCCCTACAAAAGCTAGGAGCACTACTGATAAATTCGGGTAAGATCAAGAAACTCTTTCCCAACTCCCCCCCACATGTTTAAATGAAGGTCATAACTTGGAATATAAGAGGCCTAAATAGCCCAAGAAAGAAAATAATCCTTAGGACTAAACTAAAGCAGGAACAACTGGATCTTTGTTTCACTCAAGAGATGAAATGCACTGCAGACAGAAAGGAGGAAATCAGTAAACAAAAATGGTGCAAGTACAATATGGTAGCCATTGAAGACCACCAAATGGCAGGCGGAATTCTCACTTTCTTGAACCCACAAATTCTAAATCTAATAGAAGTTGAAGAAACCAAGCACACCCTAACAATATGCATGCACATCATTGGAAACAAAAAGGAGATTATATGCACTAATGTGTATGGGCCCCAAGGATCAGAGGAAAAGAGAGGAATGATCTAAGACCTAGAAGACATAAAAGCCCGATACACCAATCTCCTCTGGATCCTGGCAAGGGACTTCAACATCATCACCTCACTTGTAGAGAAGAAAGGAGGTACAAGAAGATTGGATCGAGATGGGGATGATTTCTCAAAGTTCATAGACATAGCAGAGATGGTAGATCTCAAAACTAAGAATGGCCAATTCACCCGGAACAATAAAAGGATGAACCAGTTTCAGGTAGCAACAAGACTTGACAGATTCTTTATATCGGAGTCAATCATTATGAAGGGGATAACCCTAGATTGCAACATCCTTCTCTAGGGGGTTTATGATCATTGGCTAGTGCAACTGGAAGCAGGTTTCCAAACAACACCAAAGAACAGACCCTTCAAATTTGAGAAATTATGCATTGAACACCCAACTTTCAAGGAAAGAATCAAACAGTGGTCGCAGGAGGAGAAACCGGAGAAAGGAACCAGGATGTTCCAACTTTATAAGAAACTTAAGTACATCAAGAATAAACTCAAAGAGTGGAATAGGGATACCTTTGGGAATATAAACCAAGAGAAAAACAACTTAGAAGAAAAAATGAAAAAACTCCAAGAAACCTGCATGCTGGAAGGCTATACGAAGGACCAGAAAAAGGAAGAGATCTAGATGACCCAATATTAGGAGGCGTGATGCCAGCAGGAAGAAACACTCTGGCATCAAAAGTCCTATATTCGATGGCTAAAGGAAGGAGAATGGAACACCAATTTTTTCCATGAAACAACCATGGCTAGAAGAGCCCACAACAAAATTCTGAAGATCAAGGACCAGGATGAAATTGAGAGCAAATCACATCAGGAGATTGAAACTTCTCTGGTTAAACACTTCCATGGGATAGCCCAAGAACCCAACCAAGATAGAATGAAGGCCATTCAAAGGATAACCCAACATATTCCACGCCTGGTCACAGAGGAACAAAAAATCTTCCTAAACAAACCTATTACCATGGAAGAAGTTGACCAGGTGCTCTAGGAAATACCTAATGGGAAATCCCCAAGTCCAGGTGGCTTAACAGTGGATTTCTTCAAAGCCTACTGGGAAATCGTCAAAATTGATGTTTATAAGGTAGTATAAGACTCTATAAGTTCATCCTCCATCCTTAAAGCAATAAATGCCAGAATGATCACACTAATCCACAAAACAAATGAATCCAAAACCCCTAACAGGTATAGACCTATAGCGCTATGCAATGTGGTTTACAAGATAATATCCAAAGTCATAGAAAATAGACTGAAACCCATCCTACCTGCACTGGTCTCACAAGAACAGGTAGGATTTGTGGAAGGAAGACAAATAATGGACAACATCATCCAGGCCCACGAGATCATTCACACCTTGAAGCTTCAGAAGAGAGGGTGATTGATAATACAACTGGACCTAGAAAAAGCTTATGACAAAATTATCTGGCACTATATGGTCAATACCTTGGAAGCCTTTGGTTTCACCCAACACTGAATCAACTAGATTTTCAATCTCCTATCCACAATAAGATACTCGCTATGAATCAATGGAGCCCCTTCCAAACCTTTCTGGCCCATGAGAGGTATCATACAAGGAGACCCACTATCCCCCTTCATGTTCATTCTGATGATGGAAGGCCTCAGTCGGAGCATAAAGAGCGCAACCACAACAGGGGAAATAACAGGTCTCAAACCCTTCAAAAATTTCCCTACTTCAACACAACAACAGTTTGTGGATGATACTTTACTCCATGGCATACCCATGGTCAACGAAAATAAAGCCTACAAACGAATCCTAGAAGATTTTTAGGAAGCCTCGGGCACTGAAATCAACCATTACAAGACGATGATCTTCTTCTTCAATACCAACCCAGTTATCCAAAGGAATTTGACCAACATTCTAGGATTTGAATGGAAGACACTCCTAGAAAAGTACTTGGGGGTTCCACTGATAGACAAAGTGTACAAAATGCCAACTTGGGAAGGAGTAATAAACAAGTTACAAGAGCGGGTAAAAAATTGGACGTATAGATCCCAAAATCTAGTCGGAACACTGATCCTAACCAAGTCTGTTTTACAATAAATCCCAACCTTTATGATGTTCGCCTTCCCAACTCCACAGGGGATTCTACAAAAAATAAGAGCCATACAAAGGGACTTCCTATGGCAAGGCATAGAAACAAAGAAAAAATGGGCCTTGGTGGCTTGGGAGAAAGTCTGCAAGCCAAAAATAAAAGGAGGCCTGGGGCTACAGGACCCACAAGTGACCAATAATGCCTATCGGGTAAAACTCTGGTGGCTCTGGGTCAAAGAAACTACTACACCTTGGGTAAACCTGTGGAAGGAAAAGTATGCCCCAGACATTCGTGACCAGGACAAAATCCGCTTCATAGGAACCAATGAAGGTTCAACCATTTGGAACCTAGCCTGGCGCAACAAATCCTGGATTCAGACACATAGCTTCTGGGAAATCAGGAATGGAAGAACAACCATATTTTGGGAGGACACTTGGAAATAGGAACCAAAAATGGAGAACTTGGATAGAGAGGTACTCCAATAGGAGCTAATAGAATAAGGTAAAATTAATGTCTACCAATACTGGAAACAGGAAACAGACCGCAACAAATGGAGAACCTAGGACAATATCACTCTGCAGAACAATGATCCACCCACAACAATAGTAAAAGAGGTGGAGGAGGAACTGGGAAGACGACAAATAGTAGTCACGGAAGGAGAGGACCAACTGAGGTGGGGAAAAAAATACGGTGAGGAATTCAACCTGAAAGAAGTCTGACACTATATAACGGATCTGGACCAAGAAGACCCAGCGCAACATTGGGATAAGCTATGGAACAACCCCCAATGGCCAAAGATAAAACATTTCCAATGGTTAATACTTCACAACCGCATTCTAACTTGGGAAAACCTAAGGAAAAGGGGATTCATAGGTCTATCAAGATTTCATCTCTGTCAAGCCCAGGAAGAAACAACGAACCATCTCCTTGACGAATGCCCCTACACTGCAGAACTCTGCGACTGGGCAGCAAGTATCTTTCGCCAGTCCAACAGGATCCAAGGTAACATTGTTGCAACCATCAATCTATGGAAAGAGAACTATAGCAAACAAGAAGAGGTGAACCTATGTTGGATACTCACCCCAGCAATGATCATATGGTCAATATGGAAGAAAAGGAACTGACACATTTTTAGAAAGCAAAGTTGGCCAAGGGAAGATCAAGGAAATAATGATCTACATGACATGAGATACGGTGCAAAGCCGCAACTTCCAGGTAGGTATAGCGCAACCCACTGACTAGGATTCCCAAGTCCTAGAGGCCTTCCACCTGAACGACAGCCACAATCCCAATCAATTCAGATGGTCATCGCAACTCCAAGTAGGTGAGCGCAACTAGAAGACTCCACCTTCAGGCTACCTCAAGTTGAATTTTGATGGGGCGGTGAAAGGAAACCGAGGGCTAATAGGTTTGGGAGGAGTAATCAGGGACAGTAAATGAAACATCATTCGGCTGTACACTGGGAGTATGGGAAACTCAACCAACAACGTCGCGAAATTCAGAGCTCTGGAGACTGGCCTGGATATTCTAAGTGGGGAAGGGATAAAAATGCCATAATGGAAGGATATTCCGTGCTAGTGATCAACACAGTAAGAAAACTCCAAAATGGTACAAGAATGGGAAAAATCCAAAGACACTGGCGATTGGCACACCTACTGCAAAAAATCCAGGAGCACTTGCGGATAGCGATCGCAATGGAGTTGCACTGGGTTTGGAGGTCAGCAAATGGACTAGAGAACATAATAATGAATGAGGGGGTGGATAACTATTGGCCCTTGACCAAGTTTTGGGAGTTTCTTGGTCATGTTGACCTATTTTGGGACTTCAGTAGTTAGGGTCCTAACCCGCACATAGGTAGAACAATATATTCGGATGTAATAAAGGTCAATATTAATAATGCCTTTCAATAAAATAGAATAAGTTGGATGTAAGAAGACCTAATAGAATATTTTTCTTCTAGAAGGATCTTCCTCTAGATGCTTCTTTGATAGAAATATTTAGTATAAATAGGAGTCGAGGGTATGAGAACCCTAGCTTGGATATTATTGTAATAGAGCTCTACTCAACTAGAGTTTGCTCCCTCGAAGAGGCCCGTGAACATTTATTTCATATTCAAAGTGTTATTTCTGTTGTTATTCTTATATCCTTTCAATGCTATTTTGGTGAATTTTCCGGTTATATTTCTGTTATTCTGCCATTTCTAGCATTTTATTTCTGTTCTGCATACTTTTTATATCTAGTATATTACAAGTGGTATCAGAGCACTTTCCTTAGAAAAAAGTGTGGGTTAAATATTTTTCAGGGTAGAGACGTATTCTGGCGTCTTTAAGCCACAGAGATCTATCGTTGCACGCATAAACCCATGGTTGAGGGATTCATACACGCAGGAAATACAAGTGGTACTTAAGCGCACATATGTTGGCCACCCTTGTAACCCTTGTTGGTACCCCTTCGAGTGGTAGCACATCAGACAATAACTGTGTACGGATCGGCCTAGATTACCTGAATCCCTCTTTAGATAAACTAATCAGCCTCCTGACTATTATAGTGTCACCGAGAACAACAATCTGGAATATACTCTCTAGTACCTGGGTAGTCGGGTAGTATGGCTAAGGGCACGGTCTATCCTCCTTAGTTAGTTCCATGAGACATTGGATCGAGTACTACCGTTGGACCCCACACGTATATTGGAGAGCTATAGCACAGGGAAAACCCTTTTCTGTAGAACTCTTGAATACTTAACCCTTGGGGATAGAAACATAAACAAATTAAAACAAACAAGATCTATTGCTGCGCAACTGTGTTCGGGTTGCCAAGTAAATACACATTTCTTTTTGGTTAAGCATTTGGGCATTTCCTCTCTGCAGTATTCTTCAAACCAAAGTATTACTCTCTGGAAAAAATTTCACCATTATTTGAGACCTATTCCATTGGATTCATCTCTTTGACCTTATCACATTCATCCACATCATTTTTCGGTAAAAAATTTTACCCCACCCACTCCTTTTCAGTTCCCCCATCCTCATGGCCCATACCAATAGCCAAGACTTGGAAGCTTGCTTCAACACCTTGCAATCTGGTCTCATCGAGACCCAACAAGAAGTGAAACAACTCAGTGCCAATGTTGCTACCATCAATACAACCATGCAGTCCTCAATGGAGGAAATCAAACAAGACCTCACCACCCATCTTGAATCTGTTTTTTCGGCACTCTGCACCAAATTGCATATCCTTACAAATAACCCTTCCTCTTCCTCACCTCTACATACTAAAGCTGACCATTCATCTGATTCCCATAACTTTCAGAACCATCACTTTTAACGTGACCTCACCTTCTGTGGGTAGATGTGACAAAATTTGATGGCTCGGACCCCACT
Organism: Picea mariana; assembly: GCA_032191745.1. NCBI lineage: Eukaryota > Viridiplantae > Streptophyta > Pinopsida > Pinales > Pinaceae > Picea > Picea mariana. Next base: position 207,635 of record JASDQU010100798.1, on the reverse strand, counting down.
AGTTGGGTAACCCAAATGGAACATTATTTCTCCTTATACGGCATTACATATGACTTGGACAAACTCTGGTATGGTGTTCTCCATCTAGATCAAGAATGTTGGCAATGGTGGCAATAGAGAAAAACTTCTTGTCAAGGGTATATTACTTGGACACACTTTGTGGCAGAGATTTATGAACGCTTTGACACTGACACCAACCATTTGGGCTGTTTGACAAAGTTGAAACAATCAGGAATAGTGGAAGACTTTATAGTTTCCTTTGAGTGCCTAGATTTTTGGACAGAGGGCATGTCTGATGCTTTTTTCTGAGAATGTTTTATCAGTGGCCTCAAGGATGAGATTTGGGCCCATGTCCTCATGGCTCGGCCTCAGAGTTGGGTGGAGGCTACTAAAAGAGATAAAGAAGCACAACATGTTGTATCTTCTCAAAAATGGAAACCCTCCTTTATTCGTCGCCCTAAAATAATGAATCCCACTACTCCCTTCGCTCCACTAAAGATCCAAAAATTGACCATGGATGAAATGGTTGAACGCCAACTCAAAGGCCTTTGTTATAATTGTGATGACAAATATTTCCCAAGCTACAAGTGTAAGGAACAAAATATTTTTATGGCCATCTACGAGGATATTTTGGAAGAGGATATTGAAACTCCCCTTGTGTCTGAGTCACCTAAAACCCCCGACATAACCCCTCCCTCAGACCCTCTCGAAGTAGAACCAATCACTTCCCTCAATGCCCTCACTGGCTTCTTCGCTCTCCAAACCCTCAAGCTAATCGGTTACATCAAGCATCGGAAGGTCATCATTCTGGTTGATAGTGGAAGCACCCATAATTTTATTCTTCGTCACATTGCCCAAGAAACTCATTGCTACGCCATCAATAATTTCCAAATCATGATTACCAACGGTGGCTCCATGAAATGTGGAGGTCATTGTGAAAATGTGCGTCTCCAAATTGGTGAATACCACCTGAAATCTCATATGTTTTCTATCGACAAGGGTGGTTGTGATATTTTTTTGGGTGCAGACTGGCTAAGTACTTTGGGTCCCATTCTCATGGATTTTAAGGAATTAACCATGCAATTTGACCAAGAGGGCCACCAATATAAGTTCCAAGGGATCATCGCTAGTTTTCCTAAGATCATTAGTTCCCATCGCATGGAAACACTGCTCAAAAAGGGTCATTCTTGTGTTATTTCTCAACTCCATACCATACAAGTAACAAAAACACCCTCGGTGCCGCAAGACCTCCAAGCCATCCTTTCTAAACATAAAGTGGTCTTTTCCACTCTCCAAGGACTCCCTCCTTTACGTGGTATTCATGATCATTCCATTCCCCTTGTACCCGGAATCCTTCCTCCAAATATCCGTCTGTATCATCACCCCTTTTCCCAAAAAAATGAAATTGAGAAAATGGTCCAGGAACTCCTTAATGCAAGCATTATCCGCCCTAGTAAGATCCCCTACTCTTCTCCAGTGGTCATGGTCCTGAATAAATAAGGTTCTTGGACAATGCGTCCTGACTTCTATGCCCTCAACAAACTTACCATTAAAGAAAAATTTCCCATTCCTATCATTGATGACCTCCTGGATGAACTGAGTGGTGCCTAATTCTTTACTAAACTTGATCTTCGTTTGGGCTACCACCAGATACGTATGAAAGAGGTAGACATTCCCAAGACTACCTTTAGAACTCATGAGGGCCACTATGAGTTTTTGGTCATGCCCTTTGGCTTGTGTAATGCCCCCTCCACCTTCCAAAGCCTCATGAATCATGTCTTCTATCCTTTTCTCCGTCATTTTGTCTTATTTTTCTTTGATGATATCCTCATCTATAGCAAGACCTGGACAAAACATCTTTCTCATGTGGATCAAGTTCTCCATCTACTCTCTCAGAACCAACTTTTCCTGAAACAGTCTAAATGTGCTTTTGTCACCTCAAAAGTAGAGTACTTGGGTCATCTGGTTGGAAAAGACGGCGTCAGGGTCGATCCTAAAAAGATTGAAGCTATGCAAGACTAGCCTCACCCAAATACTCTCAAAATATTGTGTGGATTTCTGGGCTTAACAGGTTATTATCGCAAGTTTGTTAATAATTATGGAAAGATTGCAACACCTCTCACTGCTCTCCTAAAAAAAAACTATTTCACTTGGACTCCAACTGTTGCTCAAGATTTTCAAACCTTGAATATGTCCATGTGCACCACTCCAGTCCTGGCCCTTCCTGATTTCACAAACACGTTTTTCTTGGAACATGATGCTTCATGGAAAGGAATTAGTGTTTTCCTTATGAAAGAGGGTCGACCTTTACCAACAAGCAACTATCTGAAAGAAATCTGGGAAAATCTATCTATGAAAAGGAAATTTTGGCTATTCTGCATGTCATTGATTTCTGGCACCCTTATCTATTGGGACAATGCTTCCAAATTCGGACAGACCATCAAAGCCTCAAGTATTTTTTGGAACAACGCATTTCCTCCCCGGAGCAACAAAAATGGGTAACTAAGCTATTTGGCTATGATTATGAAATAATTTACAAGAAAGGCAAAGAAAATGTGGTTGCGGATGCAATTTCCCACAAATATGAAGATGAAGGATCCCTTTTTTCTCTTTCCTTCATTATACCAGATTGGGTCCAGGCAATTCGCCAAGAATGGCTACAAGATCCCAAAATCTCGCAGTTGATCCAAAAATTGTAGTCTAGTGCTCCAGCTCCCCCAGGGTACTCTTGGTTCCATGATGAGCTTCGATACAAAGGTCGTTTGTATTTAAGTAAACAATCAAATCTTAAATCCACGGTACTTTCTGAGCTTCATGCTACACTGACAGCAGGGCACTTAGGGTTCACCAAAACCTATGATAGGGTCAAGCGTTCTTTTTTCTGGGATGGTATGAAACAGGACATTCATATTTTTGTCGCCAAATGTCATGTTTGTCAAAGCAACAAGGGAGAAACAGTTAAATCTCTAGGCACACTACAACCACTCTCGATTCCACTTGTTATTTGGAAGGACATCTCTATGGATGTTATTACAGGCTTACCCAAATCGGGAAATAAATCAGTCATCATGGTGGTTGTTGATCTCCTTTCCAAGTATGTTCATTTTTGTGCTCTTTAACACCCGTTTACAGCATCCACTGTGGCTCAAATTTTCATGGATCGGATCTTCAAGCTTCATGGCATGCCACACTCTATTGTTTCTGATCACGGCCCAACTTTCACAAGCAATTTTTGGAAAGAACTGTTCAAGCTACAAGGCACCCAATTGTATCTCAGTACAACTTATCATCCCCAGAATGATGGTCAAACAGAAGTTGTCAACAAGTGTTTGGAAACATATTTGAGGTGTTTTTCCTCGGAAAAGAAAAATCAGCGGGCTCAATCATTACCCCTAGCTGAATGGTGGTACAACACTTCATACCATACAGCTACATGCATGACTCATTTTGAAGTGGTATATGGATAGAAGCCACCTTCAATTCTCTCATACTTACCTGGTGTCTCGAAGGTCCAGGTGGTTGACCAAACACTTACAGTTTGACAGGCTATTCTTCGTACCCTCAAAGCGAATTTGGTCATGGCACCGAATTGCATGAAGAAACAAGAATATCAAGGCCCCTCCGAACATCAATTTGAAGAAGGGGATCAGGTGTTTTTTCACCTGCAACCTTACAAGCAGAATTCCCTCAAGGTTGAGCATTGTCAGAAGCTAGAACCCAAATGTTATGTTCCTTATACAGTTCTCAAGCATGTGGGATAGGTGTCCTATCAGTTATCTTTGCCCAGTCATTCGAAGCTACATATTGTTTTTCATGTTTCCTACTTAAAGAAGGTGATTGGAACTAAGTGCTAAATTCAAACCAACCTTCCCAAGTTAGCCGAAGAAAGATCCATTTGGCTACAGCCATAAGCAATTTTGGACCAGTGTGAGTGTCGCCTACGTCAGAGAACCATCAAGGAAGTGTTAATCTAGTGGAAAGATACAACTCCAGGAGATGCCACTTGGGAACCAACTACCATTCTACAACAATTTCTACATCTCTAGCCTTGAGGACAAGGTTGTTTTTAAGGGGGAGGACATGTTAGGGTCCTAACCCGCACATAGGTAGAAAAATATATTCAGATGTAATAAAGGTCAATATTAATAAGGCCTTGCAATAAAATAGAATAAGTCAGATGTAAGAAGACCTAATAGAATCTTCCGCTTCTAGAAGGATCTTCCTCTATATGCTTATTTTGATAGACATATTTAGTATAAATAGGAGTCGAGGGTATGAGAAACCTAGCTTGGATATTATTGTAATAGAGCTCTGCTCAACTGGAGGTTTCCCCCTCGAAGAGGCCCGTGAACATTTCTTTCAAATTCAAAGTGTTATTTATGTTGTTATTCTTATATCATTTCATTGCTATTGTGGTGAATGTTCGGTTATATTGTTGTTATTCTTCCATTTCTAGCATTTTATTTATGTTCTGCATACTCTTTATATCTGGTATATTACATCTATTATCACTCCAAGAAACCCTTTTTGGTTGTAGACCAAAGGTGCTTGGTAACTTCAAGTCAAAATGTTTTTTGTGTTTTGTGTATGTGGATCAATGGGATAACTCAGCAGCAATATGGTATACAGATAGTCAAAATGAGAATCAAATGAAATAGTGCTCTCAAGGATTAATAATCAGTTAATTACTTGAAGTGGGCGAAGAACAAATGCTTATAAACCAAGTACACAAGGTAGGGTTTAATAAACACTGAAGTAACTATTAATTCAGTTATGAGCTAACCAATGAGATAACAATCATCTGTAGCTAAAACAACATGAATTAAAGTGCAGAAAGAAGGTGGAAAACTGACATCAATAGAGAGAGGAACCTGTGATTTGTATTAACATCAAAAGGTCTGTTTACAATAAGGCCTTTTTTGTATCCAAAATCGAACCCCTAGTGCTCCAAATGTCTTTGGCTTTATAGCCTTACAAGATGAAATCTAGATCCTTGAAAGATGGACCAGATTTGCTAAAAATAGTCAAATCCAAATAGATACAACAAGTGTAGGATGAGATCCTATAAAAATGGATCTAGAATGTTAAAAATGGAAAGTCAAAACAAAATAGGAAAAGATCCTATCTAAGGAGTCAAACTCTATCTTAATAGCCTTCATATCCTCTAAACTTTTTGACAAATGTAGAAGACCTTCCAAGGCTGATGAATCTTCAAAAGAAATTCGAATTTGCCACCTTTGGCAAAAAAGACAATTTTTTGCTCATGAACTAAGTCACCATTTTCACTTTTCCACCTTCTTAAACATTAAATACATCAAGATAAAACCTTAAATATGGTGTATTTAATTATTATGCATCTTTAGAAACCAACCTCGAAAGATTTGATTGAGAAAAAATCAAATATGGGAAAAAATATGACCTTCCTGCCATGTAACAGGTTTCACCAACTAATTTTCCCTAAATATGACCCCTTAGCTGGTGAAAAGCAGAGCTTTCACCAACTAACTAGCAAAATTCAAGGCGGAATAGCTGGTGAAAGTGCAGATTTTTTAAATAAAAACTGCCTTGGGAAAAATTGAATTTCTAAGTCGTGGAGAGTCTTTTTTACATGCTTGAATAGTTGATTGACATCTAGAAATCCTAAGATTTCCAATGGTACTTTCAAATCTACATTTGGAGTTCGGGAAGTCAGTCAAAAGTTCCCTGCAATATTAGGCATCATTTCTCAAACAAAATGCCAGTGCATTGTTTATCGCTAACATTGGCTCCAACTGGGATGGAGACCTCCCTGTGAGGTCTCCAAGAACTTGGCAGACCTTGTGCCTTTAGTATTGGGCATGGATTCATTCAGCCTTTACAATTTATCATATGTCTATTCTCCAAAGTTTGTTGTTATCTTTCACAATCTTCTTTATCTGTAACATGTCTACTTCAAACTCCCCTGGAAATGTTGTTTGCACATTGACATGACATATGTTATGGCAATCTCTTCATTGAGAATAGAAATGTTGGACATAAGCAAGATGGTGATATCTATAACCATGTTTTGGAAATTTGAGAATAACACCAAGCTTGAAATGAAAGCATTGCAGGCAGCTTGAGGTCTTTGACTTTTCGTTTTCCAACAGCTTTAGATACAAAGCACTTGTCTTGAGGTGCCTTCAACAAAAAGTTTCAATAACAATAGATCATCTATTAGAAATCCTTTGAAACATCTTCTTAGACATAATGCACCAAGAAAAGAAAACAAACCCTGGTGTGTTGAATCAAACACTTCACCCTACTTGGTTTATTTAAAGAGCATCATTGCACCTTGTGAACCAATATCCATACAGCACCAATGAATTTTTTGGGTATTCTTTCCAAAGGTTATCACTGTCGACCTTCTTGTATTTCACCCTTGCATTCTGTGAGCAACTCGTTCATCCGCTATGATTTGAAAAATGTGGCCGGTTTAAATGGTAACGAGGAAACCCAAAAGGCGAGAACCCTTTGAACTTTTGTTTGCACAATGTATTTTTCTAATCAATGTCTTTGAATCTTATCATTTATGTATTTGCAGGTGCTCATGGCTCTGTAATCCTCCTCATAGCCAGATATATTTGTTCCCATCAACAAATGATACATTTATCCATTGAACAACTGCACGCACATTGATGTGAAATAGCAAGCATTGACATGTGTACAATCTTTCAAACTAATAACCAGGCTTTGTGAGGATTCATATAAACCACACCGATGGAAGATGTAAAGACAATGCGTTTGACCCCTGTCTATGCACAAGCCTCCATCACATTCCTCGTCCCTTTCACTGTTGGTTCTATCACTTGCTCAGGGTCATCATTGGGAATGGAGGCCATGTGATGCCACGTTCTTTTTCCAGCTGAATAATGGCTTTACCAATATCACTTTCTCCCTCATTTTGTACCAAGGCCTCGCCAAATCGGAGATTGAGGTTTTTAATATGGAGTTTGCAATGGAAGAAGAATCAGGGGCAGCAGTGGATAAGTAACGAACTTGACCAATGCTCAAACACCCACGGAGAGCCTAAATTTTTTCTTACCTGCAATTTATCCTTCCCGTTCTCGCCAGTGGATGTGACTGGGAGTTTGGCATATAATTTGCGGCTAGCATGAAGAGTTTTTAAAACCCATATCTGACCTGCGTTGAATTTTAAAACCTTTGAGATTTTCATTTATCGGTGATTATATTACATATATGATAATATAGGTGATGGAATCCGGTTGACTCTTTGTAGAATAATACATCTCCCTTAGATCGCAATATGCATCCAAACGTTGTGCTTCTTGACGACAAGAACCAGCATGAGACGATATTTGTATAATCACATTATCTTCAGGAATATTAATTGACTTGTCTCCCACCTTTGAAAGGAAAATGATATTAACATCAGGGCCATGCTTGAATGCATACAGGATCCTTGTTCTTTCACTATGACTGGTAGCATCATGAATCATGGGATTCTTGAGCTTCATTTCATATTCAGTAAGTGCAAAAAGATTGTCTATGAAAACAATTATCTTATCCTCATGTTGTTTCACATTTTCAACATGAGCAGGATCTATTTCAAATGAATGTGTTTCTTTTTCTTCAATCGTTGTTGTGATGATGATGTTGTTGTAGATACTATACGATGACGAGCACCCATGCATGACCATCCTAAAATTCCAAGAGATGGCCTGGTGAAAACAATAGCTTGTGCCATAGTTTGTGCTTGTCTTATAACAACCTGAGTGTTGTTTGAAACTGGATTCCAGATTGCACCAGCCCTTGCAACTCTAGCCCTACATAGACACTTGCAACCAATGCATTTTTTATAACTGATCCTATATGACTACTCCTCTGCAAACCTGTATCCTGTCTGTAGTCTACTCTTATTATTCAAGAAAACTAAAAGTAATATACCTGCTCAAAGAAAATCTTATTCTTCTATCAATCCCTACTCTAACCAGTAGAGGTAGATTGATCAAGTAAAACTAAATTTCCAAAGCAGCAAAGAAAGTAATTGACTTGCTAGTATCATACTTGATCTTGACCCAAAAGATGAAAAAGACCATAGCTTATGGAAATGCCATTTGAAAAGATGACAAGACCAACCTTCATATGAAAAAAATATTTTTGGATTAATGTTGCTCTTAGACTCCACATAGTCAGCAAAAGGGTCATCAAATTCACAAAGCAATACCTCTTTGGACTATTGATGTGGATTCTTCAACTCCTCACCTTCCTCTTCATATCTGCTGCAAACCACTTTTGTCTGCAAATCTGAAAACTGAGGGCTGCCTTCATCCTCTACTGCATATTCAATAATTTCACTTGTTGATTGGTCAATCTGCTCATCACCTTTCAAGTCTTCATGTCTACTACAATTTCCCCGTGGCTGCAAATCTGAAAGTTGAGGAATGCTTATAGTATTTTCCATAGATCTGAAATATGTTGATCTATTACTTTCTCTTGCTAACTCAGATTCATTTCTTTTTCCTGCTGATATATGCATTGGTTCTTTGACATCAATACATCCAAAAGAGACATGTTGATTTTTATCAATATTTAAAACAACAGACACATCTGATATGATGTCAGATATGTCACTATCATCCTTCAACACCTCTTGACCTACATGGTAAATGTCTTCTCCAACAATAAAAACTTTATCACAAACTTGATCTTTGTGACAAGAAAAAACTTTATGAAACAAAGAAAACTCCTCACAACATCCTTCAAAAAGACATTCAGCTGGAAAATAATATTTACAAAAGGAATTGAAGGCTGAATGGAAATTTGTCAAAGAACTAACACTTGCATTTGGAAGAGACCTGCACCATTCAAGAGCGATCCCCTCTAATGAATACCTGAAAAGCTTAATTTGAACATCTTCATGTACACTTTCAAGATGATGAATAAAGTCATGAAAATCTAGCAAGTGTTCAGCTGGCACTGCCCATTCTTCTCCTTGAAATCTGGGAAGGCTGCATTCCCATTCATCTCTACTAGGCACTGGATGAGGGTAACCAGAAATACTTGAAAAATCACAGAACACATGCTTCTTAGCAAAGATCTGATTCATGTCATACCAATGGAGTCGCCACAGAATTCATCCTTCGGGGAGTCGCCAGATAGATGATTACAACCGAAAATGTGCCCATTCTGTGTCTATCATCAAAGATGGAACTTATGTCATCTCCCAAGGAATCTGAGCTTCAATCTCCTCTCCCTAGCAATGGTGCCAATTTGTTATCACTCCAAGAAACCCTTTGTGGTTATAGACCAAAGGTGCTTGGTAACTTCAAGTCAAAATGTTTTTTTTGTTTTGTGTATGTGGATTAATGGGATAAATCAACAGCAATATGGTATACAGACAGACAAAATGAGAATCAAATGAAACAGTGCTCTCAAGGATTAATAATCAGTTAGTTACTTGAAGTGGGCGAAGAACAAATTCTTACAAACCAAGTACACAAGGTAGGGTTTAATAAACACTGAAGAAACTATTAATTCAGTTATGAGCTAACCAATGAGATAACAGTCATCTGTAGCTAAAACAACATGAATTAAAGTGCAAAAAAAAGGTGGAAAACTGACATCAATAGAGAGAGGAACCTGTGATTTGTATTAACATCAAAAGGTCTGTTTACAATAAGGCATTTTTTGTATCCAAAATTGAACCCCTAGTGCCCCAAATGTCTTTGGCTTTATAGCCTTACAAGATGAAATCTAGATCCTTAAAAGATGGATCAGATTTGCTAAAAATAGTCAAATCCAAATAGATACAACAAGTGTAGGATGAGATCCTATAAAAATGGATCTAGAATGATAAAAATGGAAAGTCAAAACAAAATAGGAAAAGATCCTATCTAAGGAGTCAAACTCTATCTTAATAGCTTTCATATCCTCTAAACTTTTTGACAAATGTAGAAGACCTTCCAAGGCTGATGAATCTTCAAAAGAAATTCGAATTTGCCTCCTTTGGCAAAAAAGACAATTTTTTGCTCATGAACTAAGTCACCATTTTCACTTTTCCACCTTCTTAAACTTTAACTACATCAAGATAAAACCTTAAATCTGATGTATTTAATTATTATGCATCTTTAGAAACCAACCACGAAATATTTGATTGAGAAAAAGTCAAATCTGGGCAAAAATACGACCTACTGCCATGTAACGGGTTTCACCAGCTAATTTTCCCTAAATACGACCCTTTAGCTGGTGAAAAGCAGAGCTTTCACTAGCTAACTAGAAAAAATCAAGGCAGAACAACTGGTGAAAGCACAGATTTTTTAAATAAAAACTGCCTTGGGAAAAATCGAATTTCTAAGTCGTGAAGAGTCTGTTCTACATGCTTGAATAGTCGATTGACATCTAGAAATCCTAAGATTTCCAATGGTACTTTCAAATCTGCATTTGGAGTTCGGGAAGGTAATCAAAATTTCCCTGCAAGATTAGGCATCATTTCTCAAACAAAATGCCAGTGCATTTTTTATCACTAACAACATCGACATCCTGTTGAAGGAGTAGCGCAAGACGAAGCGGAGATCACAGGATCTCAACCCTCTTTTGGGACTCTTTTTGGGTTCTTTGGAATATGTAACGGGAAAAGGATTTCGGCCCATGGGTTTACCCATGTTTAGGCCTATTTTGTAATGTATAAATAGATACCTAGGCGATGTAGGAAAGGGTTGATGAGCTAAGTGCCAAGTGCAAGTAGTAGTTTTATATGATTTGTGCATGTTGTGTGAGACTTGCAAAGCTAAGTGCAGGTGAATGTAAGATATTGAGTAGAATATTCGGTGTTGTAACCTAACTCGGGGAAGGAGGATCTAGCGAGGTGCGCGTAGATCTCCTATCCTCTGCGGAGTGGGGTTTGTATGGCTTTGTGCATGTAGATGACTGATTGAAGATAATAAAGAAGAAGAGTTGGTGGACATAGCCCCAGGAGAGGGGTGAACCACGCAATCACTGTGTTATCTTGCTTGGCTCTTGTCTTAATGTGTTTATGTCTTCTTTTCTTAGTGCTTTGAGATGATTAGATAGATTTTCTTATGCTCAGTGCTAATGATGTATGGAATGTTAGATATAATATACATGAATATGCTGAGTGCTTGATCAGTTACATCTGACCTATTTTACTTATGCTAAGTGCTCATATATGGTAGATTACTTTGAGTATTGCAAGGCTCTGTTTTATCAGCGAAGTAGATAATGATTGCATGTTAAAGAACTAATGGTGCTAAGTGCTTTACTAAGTTGTATAATCACATAAATGTGTCCCAGATAAGGTTGCAGACACTTGAGTCCTGCAACCACCCCTGCCTCTACCTTGGGTGAGAATTCATCTACTTCGCAGGTGTTGTCGAAAGGGTCGGTAGTTAGGGTTCTGTTGGTGCACTCTTGTAGCGTTGAACCCTGGGTCTGCCCCTATGCCAACAAATGGTTCTATTGCTGGGACCTGAAACTGTGATTGCTGGGAACTAAGAAAGAGGAAGATTTGTGCAAAGATTCATCCTGAAATTATGAAATCTCTATGCATAGATGTATGCCCTAGTGTGCAGTATTATACTTGATTTGTAAAGCTTTGTGCTAAAGAAAGAAGGTCATATCTGTAGAAAAGAAGATGGATCTGAAAGCTTTGTGCTCCAAGAAAGGTAAAAGTGAGAAGTTCTGATTGAAAGAGGTAAGATCTGTAAGCTTTGTGCTCTGTAAAAGTAATATAAGTGGAAATTTTTGTTTCTAGAGTATGGATCTAGGTATATCTGATAGGTTTTGTCCTAGTTTGAAAGCTAGGGTGTTAATATATGAAAGAAAGTTTGATATGAATAGATTTTATAAGAATAAAGAAAGATATGTTATACCTATGCATAGAAAGAATGTTTGGACTAAAAAATGGGTGCAGGATCCTAGAAATAATTTGTTGCAGGTTAGCTACCATGATCCTAGTGTGCAGTACAAAAGAGGTTGGGGATCATTGAAAAGAAAGAGAGGATTAACCCTCTGTTATAGTTGTAGGAAACCGAGACATCTTGCTAAGGAATGCCATGGTAGAAGACCTAGTTGTCTATATTGTAAGGCTATGGACCATGAAGTGTTGGATTGCCCTAGAATGATTGCTAAGCTTGAAGGAATGAACCTAAGTCAAGAGAATCCTAAGGCAGATCTAGAAAAGGAAGAACCCCAAAAAGAACCAGAGAAAGTATGGATATGGATAAAACAAACACTGAATGACCACCGAGATGTCAGCTTATCAGGGATCTTCAAAGAGAAGGAATGCATCAAAGAAAGAATAGGGGACTTCGACATTGACTATGTTCTGGATGAGGAAACACAGATCAATATTATGCCATAGATAACCTGGGAAGCTATAAGAAGTCCTACTATGATCCCTTCACTAGGAGGAATAAGTTTATTTATAGGAAAGCTATTAAAACTATGTGGAAGTCTCGCTCGGATACCTATGAGTGTCAATGGAACTTCGGCAGAAGAAGACTTTGATATTATTAAATTTGTTGAAGATAGGACCCCATTTACCATGCTAATAGGAAAACTTTGGATTGATAGAAATCAAGCCAGACGAAAGGAAGAAGAATAAGTTTTGGAACAGAATAAGAAAGAGTTAAAAGACTTTATGACCAGAAGGATCGCGCACTTGATTGAGGAACAAAAGAGAAGATCTTAGATATTTAATACTAGAAACTAGGATGTCGAAGCTAAGAGAACACTAGAGGATCCCCAGGAGATTGAATTACCTACCCCAGGCACAGAAGAAGTATTACCCAGAAACCCTAGGAAAGAATTTCAACAGTGCGAAATAACTAAGACCAAAGAAGAAAATAATCAGGATGAGAAAAGCATTACTGAGACAAAGCTCACTGGAAATAAGGATATAAAGTTAAGAAACAAAAGGGCTAATACTTAAATATTATAGAAGGTTCCAGAGGAGACCTCACAGAAAGAAAAATTACATAATTTGAGCTTCGTCGAGATATAAGAACAACGACATATGGCACTTCGCCATGACAAAGCAATATAGTCGTTGGGACTGATATATCCATTCGACTTCCGCTCTGAAAGGAAAGAAAATAAATAAAGGTTCATCATCAAACCATTGGATTGTGTTGTAATAGAAAGAATGGATTTAATGAAGCCTCCATATCCGTTGCAAGCAATCTGTTACAGAAGTTGTCTATTTATCCCACCGCTCCATGCAATAAGAACACTTTTGCTAATTGAGAATTTGAGCTCGCAGCCTTGATTAAGATTTCCCAGTGATCACTGCGCCTTTGCCTTCTACCCTATTGTAGTGACCACATTACTTTGAGAACCCGAGATATCCATCCCGAGTGTGTATGTCCGAAGAGCTCACCATCGAAGAAGCAACTGCGACAAAATTTTTGATCGACTTAATGGCTGAAAGAACCATGTCAGGAAGATGACTATCTACAGGTGTACAAGCATCATTGACAAAAGGAGTGCAAGCCTCTCTGTCGACTGCTCGAGTCGGCCCATCCCGACCAACCGACAAAAAGAGAACTAAGCATAGAGACGATATTGTGAACGTTAAACTAATTCCGAGAATTCTACTTTCTTTTCTACCACCTCTGAGCGGTGCCATCACTCGTGACACTGTACCCCATGAATTTGAGTATGCTTTGATCACTGTGTACATTCCAAAATAAGTGTTCGCAGTTCATGCCGAACAGGATAAGCTCACCACATTGAAGTTCAGTGACTTCAACCTCGGCAACAGGAAGGCTTAAAGTATGCTCGCCCCTCATAAATATATGACGCAAACCGAAGGAAATAAATCCAATATTATCGCTCAATCATGGACCGAGAACCTCGTGCAGACAACCCTACTTAATGTAATGAAGATTCCTCACTTCGGGAGGCATCAAGAAGTGAATGTGTGCATCCAGTTGTTGTTGTCCTGCTATCACGGAGGATACTTATGGTTGAACCGTCACATCACAATGGATCTAACTTTGATCAATTGGATCACAGGGCTAAGCATGTAGGGCCCTGACCCACGGGATTTTTACCTCGGCAAGACTGTGCATCGCTATCTTGCGCTGAAGATAAAGGATACATATGGATATGTTGAGAAGGGCACGTGAGGCTACAAGGTAGACTCTATCCAGAGTGGCACAGTGCACCTTACCTATCAGTTGATCGTAGGCAAGCTAGTTCACAAGAATTGACCGACCCAAGTAACCGGATTTGTAGTAGACCACGCAGGGAAGTGCATGGAGGGCCTACATATGAATTGGGCCAAATACTTGGTGAACCAGCTAGAACTAGACTATAGGGAAGTGCAGGACCAAGGGTATGAGTTCCATTTTAGTTGGCTTCTTATATTAATCGCTTTCATCGCATGAGAGATGTCGGAAGGTGAAACCTTCCTAGATGTCGAGCCCTTTGAGCCACTGGCCGTAAAGTTCAGTACCATGTGGTACTCTAGTGACATGAACAAGCAGTGGCAATCCAATGTCATTTTCCACACTTATTACAACCAATTGAATATTGCAATCCAGGCTATGCCTTACATCACCACAAACACACTTCACAGATTTAGGCCATTTATGAAATTCAGTGTGGACCGCCACTTCATCTACATCACCCCACGCACTAATGAGCATCACCAAAAGTTATAGTCCTACTACAAACTAACAAAGGAAGACTTAGAAGATATTACTAAGGAGTAGTTGACAGACCTCCTCATCCCAGCTGACCCCACGGAGCTCTCTGATGTTGATAGTCCAAAATCCGTGCATGATACACCTAGACAGAGCAAGACCAAGAAGAATGAAGAATCCTAGGATGTCCACAACACTTCAGCACAGACTCCTTATATCTCACATGAGCGAGGAGGTGATGGTGGAGAGATAGATGGAACCGAAGTCAAACAGAAGAAAGACGAGGTCACACTGCCAAGAGACGGAGATGATCCCTCAAAGAAAAGGAAGGTTTCCCCTTCGAAACTTTCTTCAAGGAAGAAAATGAAAGCAACTAGAACCAAGTTCGAGACCACTCTAACCTCAAACGACTTCAACTTCATTGTCGTTGCACTAAACGATGCTTCGTTGGAGATATGTTAAGACCTAATATTGGCTCATTACCCCTTAATTGGGGCATATTAAACTAGTAATGTTATTTTATTTATGTCATCTTTATTCCATTAGTTGTAATTATACCTCCTTGTCTCCTATATATACCAAGGAGACATTTTCATTTGGAATCATCTTGTACTTGAACATTTATGTGGGGTAAAAGGAGTTTTCCCCCTCGAATAGGATTATTATCTGAAATTGTCTCTTTTTCAAGGTGTTGAGTACTTATTCTGATGTTTTTCTATGTTATATTGATATTTGGTTCTTAACATATGGTATTAGAGCTCAAGGTCTTGGGGTTTCTCTACTACATCTAAGACACCTTGGAATTTTCACTATAACTAGTTTTCTACAATGTTTCAGAAGGAACTTCTTGGAGGATATTTAGTAGATGGATCAAAGCACGTTGGGTTAAAATTTCAGATCCTAAGGCCTTATACTTTCGGAGATACAGCCTGTACAAGATAGGGTTATGGAATCATCTTGAACTGAGTCATTGCGGAATTTTTTCTCTAAAATATCTTTTGTAATGTTTCAAACCCTAAACTCTAGAGGCTATTCATAGAAATTAGTAAGGTATCTATGATAAAAATTTCAGCTTCTGGGTCATCTTACATTTGTAGATACACCCTGTGGAAGATAGGGTATCTGACTAGTCCTATTGACTAGTCTCAAGATGGTGGTCCAGGTAAAACAATAATAAATTCTTCCTAGAGTATCTAAATTGTGTGGGAATGGTTTCATTGGATAGTGGACAGTCTTTAGTATTTTTGGTACTAGTTTCATAATTTTATATAAATTATTTTGTGTGGGGCACACTATACAAGTGAGATCTCCTGGAAAGGCCAAAAATCAGCAAGTTGTGGGGAAGTTACCGTAAATTCCACTCGGCACATCCAATTTTGATCAGACCTATGGCATTGAAGAGAAGAAATATCATAGAACTACATAAAATAAAGTTTCATACCCAAAAGGGCCGAAAATTTGGAGATACAACAGAAGAAAGATTGTCTAGCAGAACCACCTCAAATTCAAGGCTCAAAAGTGATACTTGGCTAACATGCCACCCAAAAAGGGAACTTCTACACCAAATAAGCCTCTAGACATCCTTCTTGGAATCTTGATGAAGGTGAAGAAATGAGTAGGGACATAAATGATTTAAAAAATAATATAGTAATAAAAGATGAACTACAAGAGATGGAAGCTAAGTTGGAGGCAAAGATGGATGGTTTAAAAGAGGAGATCATGGAAGTATTGAAAAATTTTGTAACAGAGAAGACACCTGAAAGTGAAAATGCATCCCATGAAATTCATGATGAGGACACAAGGAAGGTGAATCAAGAATGGAGAAACTCCAACTTTGGGTTGAAGACCAACCACATTCCTAAGATGGATATGAGGAAGTTTGATGGCAAGGACCCAATCACATGGATACTTTAGATGGAGCAATTATTTGATTTACATAATGTGCCACATACACAAAAGGTACGAATTTCTTCTTTATATTTAAAACCCAATCAATTTGTATGGTATCGATAGCTTTGTTCTCGCAAATCAATCATCACTTCGACAATTTTCACGGAAGAAATGATAACACACTATGAGGATACAAGGAGCAATACTTTCTTTAGCCAATTGATAAATCTCAAGCAAAAGGGTTCAGTTACCGAGCACATTGAGAACTTCCAAAGATTGTTTATAAAGGTAACAGATATTCCATATGAGCACTTGATTGATGTATTCATAGGAACTTTAAAGGATAACATTTAACATGAGGTTTGCCTTTGGGAACCCAAATCATTGGAGAATGCATTTAAGGTGGCAAGAAATGTTGAAAGTAAAAATATGGTTATGGCTACTAGAAGGACCAATCCTAACATCTATAGAGAGAACAATGCTCCTTCTTCTAAAACACCTCAACCTACAAGGTTGACACCTCAACAATTGGAGGAAATAAAATCAAAAGGTTTATGCTTTAATTGTGACAGCAAGTACAATAAGGGACATAAGTGTGGTGAGAAGAAATTATTCTACATAGATTGTGAAGAGGAAGAAGAACAAGAACAAGAACCATCTCAAGATGAAAGCGTAGAAGCAATTTTGTGTGAAGAGTTGAATCCCACAATATCGTGTAATGAATTGGATGGAATTAACACTCCTCAAACCCTCGCGATCGAAGGATACATCAAAAAGAAAAAGGTAATAGTCCTAATTGATTCTGGTAGTACTCATAATTTCATTCACTATAAATTAGCCAAAGCTCTCAATTGCATTGTATATCCAGCGCCAGAGTTTCAAGTAATAATTGTAGATGGAGGAACTATCAGTTGCTCAGGAAAATGAAATAAGATCAATCTTACTATGGGGGGATATGTAATGGATAGTCCAATGATTTCTATACCCATGGGTGGTGCGGATGTTGTACTAGGAATCCAATGGTTACAATCATTAGGAACAATGGATTTTAATTTTCAAGAACTTTTCATGAAATTTTCATTGGAAGGAAAATAAATTGAGTTGAGAGGTATCAAAGGGAAACTCGGTAAGGTGATAAGCTCTAATGGCATGACAAAATTATTGAAAACGGGGCATCGAGGTGTTATTGCACAACTATACTCACTAGATGTTCAAACATCTAAGCCATCTATTCCTAAAGATCTCCAAGGGATCATTGATAAGAATTACAAAGTATTTGAAGATATTCCCAAAGGTCTTCCACCCACTCGAAATCATGATCATGAAATTCACCTAATTCCTGCGAGTGTTCCTCCTAACAACAGGCCATACAGATACCCTTATGCCCAAAAGAGTGAAATTGAGCGCATGGTTGAAGAAATGTTAGAGGCTGGAATTATTAGACCTAGCCAAAGTTCTTACTCTGCACCAGTGGTAATGGTATTCAAGAAAGATATCTCATGGCGTATGTGTCCAAATTATAGAGAGCTCAACACGATCACTATTAAAGATAAGTTTCCCATTCCCGTCATTGATGAATTGTTAGATGAACTACATGGAGCAATCTATTTCACAAAATTGGATCTTCGTTCAAGGTATCATCAAATTAGAATGAAGGAATAAGATATCCAAAAAATAGCATTCCAAACTCATGAAGTCCAATATGAATTTTTGGTCATGCCTTTTGGCCTTACAAATGCACCTTCCACATTCCAAGGGTTGATGAATTCCATTTTCAAGCCCTTCCTTCGAAAATTTGTGTTAGTAATTTTTGATGATATACTAATCTATAGCAAGTCTTGGGAGGATCTGTGTGACATGTTGACAAGGTTATACAACTACTAAAGGAGCAACAACTATATGCCAAACCATCCAAATGTTTCTTTGGAGTGAAGGAGGTAGAGTATTTGGGTCATAGTGTATCTCATGAAGGTGTCAAGGTAGACCCTAATAATATTAAGGCCATGATGGACTGACTGATTCCCAAAACATTGAAGAATCTTAGAGGATTTTTGGGTTTGACAGGTTCCTACCACAAGTTTGTTCGGCACTATGGAAGAATAGAAGCACCTTTAATGACACTAACTAAGAAGGATGCATTTTCATGGACTCCAGAGGCAACTAAATATTTTGAACAACATAAAGAGGTGATGTGAAAAGATCTTGTCTTGACCACTCCAGACTTCACAAAAACCTTTATTGTGGAATGTGATGCCTTGAGAAATGGAATTGGTGTTGTCCTAATGCAAGAAGGAAGGCCCCTAGATTTTGGAAGTCGACCACTCAAGGGAAAGGACTTTCACAAACCTATTTATGAGAAGGAAATGATGGAACTACTACATGCATTGAAGAAATGGTGTCCTTACCTAATAGGTAGGCACTTCAAGGTCAAAATAGATCATGATTGTCTTAAGTACTTCTTTGAACAAAGACTATCTTTAGAAAAACAACAAAAATGGGTAACCAAGATATTGGGTTATGATTTTGAAATCGTCTATAAAATGGGGAAGAAAAATGTTGTGGTAGATGCACTCTCAAGAAAGGATGAATATGTTGAGGCCTTTCTCTGTGTTATCTCGATCATACAACCCAATTGGATAATAGAAGAAAGGGATGAATGGAAGAATGATGAAAAATTGTGGAGTCTCATTCAAAGGTTGCAACAAGATTCCAGTGCATCAGATACATTTACATGGAAAAATGATTCACTATGGTACAAAGATCACTTATATTTATGTAAGAAATCCCAACTCAAAAGAAAGGTACTATTGGTATTGCACACCTCTCCAGTAGGAGGGCACTCAGGATTTTTGAAAACCTACCATAGAGTCAAGAAGGATTTTTTTGGGGATGGCCTTAAAACTGATGTTCAAAGGTTTGTGGCAGAATGTTTGGTTTTCCAACAAAATAAGGTGGAAACAATTAAGACTCCAGGTCTTTTACATCCATTAGCCATCCCAAGTCAACGCTGGGAGGAGGTTTCCATGGATTTCATCACAGGGTTACCAAAGTCTGAAGGAAAGAGTGCCATCATGGTGATTGTTGATAGACTGACCAAGTACGCACACTTTTTTGCACTCTCTCATCCCTTCAAAGCTAGTACAGTTGCCACTGCATTCATGGAGACAGTTCAAAAGATACATGGCAGCCCAAAGATTATTGTAAGTGACAGAGATCCAATCTTCACTAGACATTTTTGGATAGAATTATTTTCTTGTTTGGGTACTAAATTGGTTCATAGCTCATCCTATCATCCTCAATCTAATGGACAAACTGAGATAGTGAACAAAGTTTTGGAAGGCTACCTTCGTTTCTTTGTCTCTGATAAACAAACACAATGGTTCAAATGGTTACCCTTGGCAGAATGGTGGTATAACACTTCCTTTCATATTGCAACAAAAATGACACCATTTATGGCACTTTATGGATACCACCCTCCTTCCATCACTTCTTCTCTAAAACAAAAATCTAAGGTTCAAGCAGTGGAAGATCACATCGAGAATCAACAACAAGTTCTCCAAATCTTAAAGGACAACCTGACCATGGCACAAAATCGCATGAAACAACAAGCAGATCAACATCGTAGTGAAAGAAGTTTTGAAATAGGGGATTGGGTGTTTTTAAGACTACAACCATACAAATAGATGTCCCTAAACAAATCCAAGAAGGATAATAAATTATCACCAAAGTATTATGGCCCTTATAAGGTGTTGCAAATTATTGGTACTATGGCATACAAATTGGAGTTTTCTGCATCTTCACAAGTACACCTAGTTTTCCATGTGTCATGCTTAAAGAAGACTATAGGTGATAAGATCCCAGTTCAAAGTATATTTCCAGAACTTGACGAGGAAGGAAAAATCATATTGAAGCCTAAATCCATCACTGACACAAGAATTCGCCAGCTGAGGAATAGATCGATTTCAGAGTATCTCATTAAATGGAGGAAACTATCGGCTGAAGATGAGTCTTTTATACAGAAGCATCCAAAGTTACTCAAGTGTTGCAGACAACACTTGTCTCAAGGGGAGGGGCATGTTAAGCCCTAATATTGTCTCATTACCCCTTAATTGGGCCATATTACATTAGTAATGTTATTTTATTTATGTCGGCTTTATTCGATTAGTTGTAATTATACCTCCTAGTCTCCTATATATACCAAGGAGACATTTTCATTTGGAATCATCTTGTACTTGAACATTTATGTGGGGTAAAAGGAGGTTTCCCCCTCGAAGAGGATTATTATCTGAAATTATCTCTTTTTCAAGGTGTTGAGTACTTATTCTGAGGTTTTTCTATGCTATATTGATATTTGGTTCTTAACAAGATAACAGAGAAGTAGGAAGCCAAGCAGGAGGAGATCCTCAGTTAAATCAAGGTCAAATTTCAAGAAGTGTAGCAGGCACTACAGTCCAGCCATGCAGTATCCACTACGCCCCTGACGGCAGGAACACCAGAAATGGGAGATGATCTAGCTCAAATCCACTGGATTTTTGATACGGTCGAAGCTCTCCTTCTACGAGCATAGAAGAAAACAGCACAAGCCACTCAGGCTCTGGCGCAAGCACAAGGAGCTCTGTTAGAAAAGTGCAATAATGCAGAACAAGAGAAGCTTTCTATGCAAGAAAAGTTTGATGAAGAGAAAGCAGAGCTGCAAAAAAGCAAGGAATAGTTGCGTGTTAAGAAACTTGAAGTTAAGGAAAGGGTCAAAAGATCACTTCTCTGTATGAAAATCGTTGAAGTCCAGACCGAGGACCAAGTTCCACAGCAGGTGGCACAATTGGAAGAGGTCATCCAGAAGCTCCAACAACACATCACAGATCTAGAACTTTGTGATGTATCCGAAACCCCTTAGGAGATAAGAGACCAATGAGAAGAAACTGCTCACAGCATAGTTGGTAGATTAAAAGATATTGCCTTGGAGTGCAAGCAACTAAGTACTCAGAGCACCCAAACATATGAAAACCTTAAAGATAATCCATAATTGCAATCGTTGAGGTCACATCTCCAAGAAGAAAAATAGCATGTAGATATGCTACAGGTACAGCTAAAGGCCCTATCAATTGTATACCATATGAAGAGAACACATGAACAACGCATAGCTCAGTAGCAAGTTCATATGCTTCAAAGTAAAGTGATGGAAGTCACTCAATGAATTCAACCTATGAAAGATTAGGCATGCCTATTATTTATAGAGGTCGAGAACCAAGGAGCAGAGATTGAACATGTCATCCTCTCAGCAGAGCAGCGCTTGGAAGGATCGGTGAATGACGCACTGATCCAGAAGTTCACTGAGCAAGAGGCTACAACAAAACAACAAGTCAAAGCATCTCGAGCCAAGCTCGAGGCATTTGAGGAAAAATTGGTCAGATCGGAGTGACTCGGGACGAGTCACAGGTGATTGTTGGGGGCTTGTTGGCCCTTGACCAAGTTTTGGCAGTTTCTTACTCATGCTAACCAATTTTGGGACTTCGACAACCTGTCGAAGGAGGAGCACAAGACGAAGTGAATATCATGGGATCTCGGCCCCCTTTTGGGCCTCTTTTTGAGTTGTTGGGAATATGTAACGGGAAAGGGATGTCGGTCTGGGTTTACCAATGTTTAGGCCTATTTTGTAATGTATAAATATATACCTAGGTGATGTAGGAAAGGGCCGATGAGCTAAGTTCCAAGTGAAAGTAATAGTTGTATATGCTCTGTGCATGTTGTGTGAGACTTGCAAGGCTAAGTGCAAGTGACTATAAGAGATTGAGTAGAATCTTTTGTGTTGTAACCTAACTCAGAGAAGGAGGATATAGAGAGGTGAGTGCAGACATCTTGTCCTATGCGGAGTGGGGTTTGTATGGCTCTATGCATGTAGATGATTGATTGAAGATAATAAAGAAGAAGAGTTGGTGGGCATATCCCCAGGAGAGGGGTGAACCACATAATCACTGTGTTATCTTTCTTGGCGCTTGTATGAATGTGTTTATGTCTTGTTTTCTTAGTGATTTGAGATTATTAGATAGATCTTGTTATGATCATTGCTAATGATGTATGGAATGTTGATCTAATATACATGAATATGCTCAGTTCTTGATCAGTTACATCCGACCTATTTTAATTATGCTAAGTGCTCATATATCGTAGATTACTGTGAGTACTGTGAGGCTCTGTTTTATCAATGAAGTAGATAATGATTGCATGTTAAAGAACTAATGGTGCTAAGTGCTTTACTAAGTTGTATAATCACATATCTGTGTCTCAGCTAAGGTTGCAGACACTTGAGTCCTGCAACCACCCCTACCTCTACCTCGGGTGAGACTTCATTTGCTTTGCAGGTGTTGCCAAAAGGGCGGGTAGTTAGGGTTTTGTTGGTGCTCTCTTGTAGCATTGAACCCTGGGTCTGCCCCTATGCCAACAATAACAAAGGTATAGAACTGGACACAATCTGGAGCAACATCCCGCAATATCAATTCCGAATAGATTGCACCCAACTTGCAGCAAAGGACTATGAAAACAGTAGTAGTACGGACAATCACTTCAATAATGGAGGTGCAGAAGGAATTGAAGGGCATGTAGGTTCCAGGAAGAATCTGATAGGCCACCAATCAAACAAGGTTACAAATGTAGGTGTAGATCACACATCATGCGAAGGCACGACACCATGGTCCTGACAATAGAAAGAAGTACAGGGGATACTTGTGGGAAAGCAGAACACATAACCAGCATGCGGCAAAGGATGAATTATGAAAAGGTTCACCAGGGTCAATTCTAGGTATATCTCACCCTAGTTCCATTACGGGGTGGGGAAATGACTGGCATATAGTGTACAAGGTAAAGCAATGGCACAAGGATTACGACAAGGCCATCAAGTGCACACGCTCTGGAACAGAGGACACAGACCAGAAGGGCCACCTTGATGAGCAGGCCATGATTGAAAGGATGGGACCGTAGCCGAGTTGGCTCCATAAATTAAGGTATAATAGAAAGAGAAACAGACAGGAGCAAAGCAATTACAAGGGCCACCTTACATACCAGAAAGGGGTGAAGTGGAACAGGAAAAGAACCCAACATAAAAACTACCATATGTAAGCGAAGATGGTACACATGAAGACAACTGGTAGGAAGAGAGGCCCCTAGGGGAAAGAACCTTCGCCAAGCACCCAGAGGATGACAAGAATCGAACAAGTGGCCATGGAAGGAAAGAGTACCTTCCTCACGCAGGTCGATACAAAGGGAAAGATGATCATCAAAATATGGGAGAGAGAAATAAACAACACTCACAGGGGAAAATCCTGGACAAAAATAACTCAGGAAGTGGGGGGGATAAGGGACCTAGGAGCCACATATCCCAGAACAACCCTCTACCACAAGATAGTGGAGGAATCCTGGAGAACAAAAATGTTGATAGGTAATATGTGTGCGGACCGGAAGGAGACCAACAAGACATAAAACAAGGACTAGAAGAAGGTGCTCATAGGTATTATGAACCACCTCAACAACCTGGAGGTGAGTTAAAAAAGACTTACAGAGGACCAGCGAAGCCAACAGGAAAAAATGGAGCGACTGACAGGGAAATTCCATCTTAATCTACGCTATGTCCACCATATAGACATTACTCCAGCCGATAGAAATGGAACCCCGATGTGCATCAAAAAGATATGCCTAGTGGAGTAGAGGGAGGATAAAGAAGCAAGGAAGGATGGAGATGAAGAGCACCCCATCAACTTGGAATAGCACAGGACCAACCCTGGTCAAGCTTCTCAGTGTAGGAGCAAACCCCACTATGATTATGCTTTTTTTGTTTTCGTTATACTATCGTTTTTCAAACTGGATTGCGGAGGTTTGGGTCAGTTTCACATGGCGGAGGCCCAGGCCTCCCCTACTCTATTAGACATTGCTCCCCTCAGACCCCAGATCTGGTTTCCGTTTTGGCAGATCTTTGGAGTCCCTGTATCCTTTTTGTATTATAATTTTCTTCATTAATATATATTCTCACACTCATTTGCAAAAACAAAAGAAGGTATGCCAATCATGTGGTTTTACCCCACCAAACTCACCTTTCTTTGTTAAGATATTATTTATGTTTGAAGAAAAACCTGTGGGAAATTTAATTCTTTGAATGACATCTTTTAGATCATTGCTTTGTTTCTCTATTAATAACCATGGAAGGTTATTTTGGTCTACATTGTTATTTGATCGGATCACAATTCACATTGCATGATTGGCTTCTTGAATGTCAGTACAAATTTTGACAATTTTTTCTTTATCCCTCCTACCATCTATGATTCGCCATAACGTTTCTATCACATTCTTCCCAATATGCATTGTATCAAACAAATGATCTTTTTTTATCTCCTCAAAGTAGGGAAACCTCATGAATTGAGTGGGATAACATTTCATTCCTAATGGAAGCCCATTATAAACACCTTCATGATGGAGGCCTTCATCACGAAGCATAAAAGAAATCAAAACAATTTAAATACAGTAAAATAAATTCAATAATTATTAAAATAAAAATTCAAAATATTACATATATGATACATAAATAAATTGTGTACCTTGACGATTCCTATTATATTCTAGCCTCCATAGGTGAGGTGTCATTCTTCATGGTTTTAATCCAATCTCTTCTTTCCCATTGAAAATATGTTTTTCAATAATACGATACCTATGGTTCTTAGGGAGGAGGTGTCTATACTCATCAAACACCACCTTTTCTAAAATTTTTGAATGATGATACTTCATCTTAGGACCAGAAACTAGACATGAAAATTTAGCCTTTGTTTGAAGACCTGCAATGTCAGATGGATTAATGTCAATCATGTGATGGGATTATTTAAAAAATATGAATGATATCTTTAAAACATTATATAGTATTAAAGTGCAACAAAATTATACATACCACAAAAATGTGTTTGTCCTGGGGCATCATGAATTGTCCAGACAAGTATTCCACAAAACTGAAATTTCTTCTCCCTGATTGGTTTACAGATGTCATACATAGTGATGTCGGTCCAGAACTTTAGTAGCTCGTCGATAAGAGGCTCGATATATACATTCATATATTTAACTTGGTACTTACCTAATTGTTTAAAATTACACATAATTACTACCATTATATGTATATATAAGTAAATAAATAAACAACAAATATTATGCAAAAAACAAAACAAATGAAAATGTTACATTAAAACAATTAATGTAAACAACAAACTGGAACAATCATTGTCAACATTATGTGCTCCCTCTTTATTGACATCCAAGGAGGAATGTTATGGTTGATAACAAAAATAGGCCACATTGAATAAATAGACCTAATCTCTCTGAATGGATTAACACTGTCAGTTGTCAATGAAATCCTAACATTACGAGGTTCATCTTTGAAATCTGCCCTTTTTTCCTCAATTTCCCTAAATGAATAACCATATGCATGCATTCAAATAACACCATCTCCACTTTTCTCCATGCACGATAATACATAAATTGTGATATGCTTTCACACCTGAACAATCACTGCAAACATGGAATTAGGGGAATATGACGAAGAACCTTTCAAGGCACATTTTTTGTTCCTTAATCGGTTCGATATCTACTGATAAGACATTGCAGGAATTTTGTTTTTGACGCATGTTGTCCATAATATATAATATAATCATTAGGACATGCATCTATAGTTTGATACTCCATTCCAATGTCTTTCATAATGGAAATAAAATCTCAATATGTGTGAGGTAAAATATTTGACGATGGTAACAAAAATTCACCTAACAATCTACAACATAACAAATAATTAATAGTTAATGTAAAGAATATTAATCATAAATATTGCATTCTTATTTTACACATTAATCAACACTAGAAAAAATATATAAAAGTCAACATTTATGTATATGAAATGAAACATATTACATACCTTATGATCTGTGTCATACAAGTGTTTGACAAATGATTCATAACCTTTAAGTTCACCAACTACAATGTAGCGGAGAAAATATTTACTCTTGAGCCTTTATAAAGTCATTTATTTGAATTTTCTAATAGAGGTCCATCATAAATACCATCATTGTCCCCGTCCTCATCCGACTGAGCAAACAAATTTTGGATCATTTGATTTTTCCCATCATATTCTTCCATGGGATCATTAACTTAATTTGTCCCAGCATCTTCTTCCATGAGATCCTCATTATATTCATGTTCCTCAACTTGTACAACATCATTTCTACTATTGCTTGGTGAAGCATTGTGCAGAAAGTTAGGGGGGAACTCTAACTTTATAATTACAAACAATCATGCAAAATTAGTGTGTATACCAAATATTCAAACAATATATATATATATATATATATATATATATATATAGAGAGAGAGAGAGAGAGAGAGAGAGAGAGAGAGAATGAATGTATAGCTAATTACCATGGGATGATATTCATTCGATCCCCTATCAATGTGACCATATTTCCTACAATGTTTTTTAGATGTTGCTATTAAAATTCTTACGGGATGTGTAAAATTACATTTTTTGCAAGGGGAATAACATCTACCATCACCCTTTTCACCCTCTTTACTTTTTTTCCCACCTATAATATTTTCTTCCATTATTCTTACGCACAAAAATACCTTTTCTTAACCATAGTTGTTATAGAAAGATTGTCGCAACATCACTAATTTGCTAAATATTTATATATTTTATTTCGTCACCATTTCGATGAACATTGACCAAGTCAATATTGACAATGTCAAATAGTTGGGTGATTGTTTGAACAATGCAATGATAATTTTTGTGTCATCGTGCATGCGATGAACTTTGCGATGAGCGTTGATCAAGTCAATATTGACTTTGTTAAATAGTTGGGTGACTTAGAACAACGCAATGGTAATATTTGTATCATCACCTCTGCGAAGAACTATGTGAAGAAATATAGAGGTCATCCCCTAGGCGACGAATGCGGGCTGATTAAAAAAAAGAAATATAAATTTAAATCTTATCTTCATTTTTGCGACAAAAAGATACTTTCATTGCAAGTAGTTCATCGAAAAATTTTCAAAGTGTATTAGTGGATGCTACTTACATCAACCTACTCACATATGAATGAATAAGATCCAAAATCCCCTTGGACCCATTCTCAATGCTGGGAAAAAAATCCTTGGCATTCTTACCAAGTGCACACCCTCTACACACTCCCTACTACTCAATACTGAACTCTTGAAGACCTATAAAAATTCCCCTTAGAATTGGAAAATCCTTGTAGTGTAGGTGTCCCAACCTCTTGTGCCCCAAATCACGTAGGTTGTCATTGTCCTGTACCAAATCCTGAATAGGCTTTTCCTGCAACCTGTACAAAGTGCCTTCTCTAATCCCAATGACAACTGTGATTTATGCACTAACTTTCTCTAGACATATGAGTACCTTCCCTCTCTAAAAAGTGAAATAAAAAACCTTGTCCTCCATAGATGATACTGAAAGCAAATTCCTCTTCAAACCTAGTATGTAAAGCACATTCTGTGCATCTAATGAACCTACTAACTCAAGTTGGAATGCAATTGTTCCCTATCCCTTCACTGCATACTTGGCATCATCACCAAGATACACATGAACATCTGAGTCCCTGTCTGTCAGACTGCTAAATATATCCATTTCTTCTCTCATATGATGAGATTCACCATTATCCAAGAACCTAGCACTGCTTGCAACTATACTGGTAGAAATGAAAGAAACTATAGAGTAATCCTTCTCAAAATTTGCTGGAAACTCATCAAGTTGCATCTCTACCAATGCTTCTATCTACGACTTTCCATTACCCTTCTTCTTCTCTAGACACTGAGACGCATAATGTCCATTCTTATGACATGAGAAACACTTGATTTTACTCAATTCCTTCTTCTTCCCCGGTTGTGATGAACCTCCATCATTGTTACCATTCTTTCTATAACTCTTTCATTTTCCCTTCCTTGTCTTACTGACAAGAGACAAGTTCTCTTCACTACCTCCCTGCTTGTTTCTCTTAGACTCCTCTTGAGTCTCTTCCTGGATGCAATCATCCCAAAGTGTCTACCAATATGGGAGATGTTCCCGAGCACAAACTCCCTTGACAAATGGTTCTCAAGACTTGGGAATACCATTCAATGCCACATTCACGAGATCTACATCCTTTTTTTTCTCCCCTATGGCTGCAAACTAATCATGCACCTTGTTGGGCTCTAACGATGTCCTAAAATATAACCTCTATGCATCATCCGAAGGTAGGCGCTGGCACAAGCATTTTACTTGCTACCTACATAGGTTCTTACCTTCTGTTTTCAATACCCGTCCTCCAGAGATGCAACCCCTGAAAAGGGACAAAAATCATAACAAAAGGAACGGAAGTTGTTCCGTTCAAATGAATAGCATGACCTACAAAAGGAACAACAATCGTAACAAGGGAACGACAATCGTTATATTGGGCCGAACTAATTTATATTAATTAAGTTGTAGTACTTTCCCAACTATCTAATTTGTCAATTCAAGGTTTGTAAACTTACGAAGAACACACAAAGTATATGCAGGATTGAAGCGAGACTAATCTAATCTAATGTTTAAGCTACAACTGAAATTAAATCATTAATCTAATGCAAGAAATTGAAACACATGAATTGGAATTGAATTGGATAAATGAAATTAATCTAGGAATGGGAAATTGCATAAATGAAATTAATATAAGAATGGGAAATTGCGTAAATGAAATTAATCTAGGAATGGGAAATTGCGTAAATGAAATTAATCTAGGAATGGAGAACTACATGAAGGAAAAGCAATACAACATGTGAATATTTTAATGACACAATAACATACGTGAACTCATGCAAATGAAGGAATCTTACATTACATTAATCAAATCAATCTTCATAACAAAATAATGAAAGCATGGAAACCAAAACCATGAATCAAAGCTAAGAATCCCTTTCTCTTTCAAATTACAAATCTAGACTAATTCAGATTTCTACTTGAATCTTAATGAATATTTTTAATGACTACTCTAATTCCATCCTGATTACTCTCCTCATGAAGAGAGAGCACTCTCTTCTATACATGAGAGCCTTGAAGATAAGATAACCATCTCATAATTACATATCCACTTTTCTCTCAACCTATTTCCCATTATTACAAAATATAAACCCTTCAAATCCTCACACATATCTCTCATATATCTTGGATAAGATATGTTAACCAAATATCCATGATCTTCTCCTTGGAATAGGCTTGAATTATCTCCTCAAATCTTGAAATGGTGGAGGAAGTATTCGAGAAGTCCTTTTGAATTAATCCTTCACATATTCCTACACATTACAAAGCTCACACATTTTTGAGATATATATGAAAACATGTTAATTTTATAATATTTAATTAAAAATTCTCTTTTAATACTAAAATGAATAAAGTGGAGAATAATAAGGTGAAACCCAAGTATATTCATGAAATGTGAAGAATGATGAAGGGAAAGGTTGATGAAAATAGGACATTTCTGAGCCCCAACACACCCCCCAACTTAACTTGTTGCATGTCCTCATGCAACTGTCATGGATCTTCTCAAAAGATTTTGGCATCTGAATGTCGGCTTTGAGTGATGATAATGAATGTTTCCAAGTTGGGATTTACATGAGTAACATTTTACATTTTCTTATGGATGGTTCTTGTGTGACAACCATGAATATAAAGAATGTTGGTTATTGTGTTAACAACATTCATTTCGTTATTTGTTCTCTTGTTGTTATGATAATAATTTGCCCATATTCATATTGGAAAATATAAGCTATCAATGTGCATAAGGAAACATCACTGAGTATAAGAAATCCCTTTTTCATATTTTTGAATCATGCCAATATGTATATAAATGCTTATGAAGCAAAGTGCAATAAAGTATCGTTGGAAGAGAAATGTTGGAAAAGAAATGTCCATAAATGGTAAATGAGATGAAAAATGGAATGATGCTAGTGGAAAATTGGCGTAATGATAGTGAATAAAGTCCCCTACCCCCCAATTGAACTGGTTGCATGTCCGCATGCAATGTGGCATAATTCATAGAAGTTAAAGGGAAAGGGAACTTGGTGAGGGATTTTTCCAAATTATTCATTGCTAGTAGTTGAGGAATTACATGATTAAAGTTTAGAAAATAGCATACCTCCACTTACCCAATATGTTGATGAAATATGCAATAGGAATATGGTTGATGTGACTGTTGGAGCATGGAAGATGTCACTGTTGCAGGATCGTGTGAAAAGTGATTGTTGTTGTAGCTGCGACTATTGTCTGCTATATTAGAGAATGTGAAGTGGAGGAATCTGAATGGATGTTGATGAATCATGGAAAAGAGGAAGTATGAAAGTGAAACTGTGGTACTCTCATATAGCTATAAAATACTGCTACAATTGTTGTTGGAGTCATCAAAAAGTGTATAGTCTTCACCCACTACGAAACCCGATGGTATAATTCTAGTCATGTGAATGAATGTGTCGATGTCGAGCATGAAAAGAAGTCATTGGATTATCGGCCATTGATGAATGCCGTTAACCAATGTGAGTAAACTCACCATTGATGTCAATGAGTGCCAAGGTACTCGAGTACATCTTGTGAAGTGTGAATGAATGAGTTGATGTCGAGCCACTTGCAATATTTGACGATCAAGGGACATTGATGTATTCCCATGATTGTCAGTGAGAGAAATTGTCATTAAGGCATGCAAGCCTCTAGGTACTCAGAATGAACTCTACTCTATATCCTAGATAAGGTGATGAGGTCGATGGGGAAAGACTTGTTGAAAGGTGGGATTTAAGGAATCCCATATCAGTAACGCAAGTTTGTAAAAAGATTGGTAGGACTAGAAATGAAAAGATCTTAGTAGCAACAGTGTTTTGGGCTAGGAAATAGAGTCATGGAAAGGGAGATGGATAGTTTTATTGGCAAGGCAAATTGAACTGAAAAAGATAAAGAGATGTATGCGACTCAGAAAGATAGGCATGTGCAAAGTCATGAAGGATAATTCAATGGAAGATGGGCTTCAACACACAGATGACAAATATGCTTTGAAGGAGCAATGGGAAGAAATAATTCATGACACAAAATGTTTTGATGAATGGTCGTTGTGTAATAGAAAAAGCCATGATGTGTAGAACGAGAATCATCTCCTTCAAGCAGTGAATAAGGCGTGATTTTTTTTTCAAAAGTTTTGTGATTCTTGAAAATCACTTCAACAGCAAGATGCGATCGGTTGCACACTTGAAAAAAAACTTAGTACAAATCTGGCATGAAAACTTGTGAGATGTTCGAAGAAAAACATAACATGCAGAAACAAGTACAAATGCGGCAAAATAAAATGTGCTTTTATACCTCTTGTCGTGGTTGTTGTGCATGCGCTTGTTTCATGTTGATTGCTTGCTAAAGTGACTCCAAGAAAAAACATGTTTCGATATTGTTTTCAGGATTTATAAAACCGTACACTTGCAATTTGTTTTTTTGTTTTGATTTTTATAATTTGTTTTTATATTTTATGATTTTTTTATTTATTATTTGATCTAAGATTTTTTTTTTATGATTTTTTACTAAAACAAACAAAACAAAAAAATTGTTATTATAATCTTTTTATAATAAAACAAACAAAAAGAAAATTATTTATTTATATATATATATATATATATAATAAAACAAAACAAATTGAAACATTTTTTAGTATAAAAAAAAATTAATGAAAAAATAGATAAATAAATAAAAAATTATGATTGT
>JASDQU010100798.1:128771-175278 GCA_032191745.1 Picea mariana | reverse complement strand
TATATATATATATATATATATATATATATATATATATATAACAAAACAAATCAAAACAAAATAGAATTTTTAGGCAATTGGAGCCCGTCACGAAAATCCTCCTTTCACATAAACCTTCATGTTTCTATACCTGCATCACCAAGCCGCCATGAATGATGTCATTCCTACAAGCGCTAATAATAAATGAAACGCTAGACGTTGTGAAAATTGGTTCATCGTGCACTTCTATGGATTTTGAAACTGAATGGCCCTGGAGCATATCTTGGCATTGGTCTGGATGACATTTTGTGTCTGTTTGTCATCAAAGCTAAGTGAGGAAATAATCCATTGTAGAGATCAATAAATCCTGCAACCTCAGACGACCATTGAAGAGGTAGAGAGAGACAAAATCATTCATGGAGAAATCCAACGCAACCTTCATGTCTTCGGGCCCGAGGATCTCATAAATGAATTTATCCAATAGCAACACAAACAATAGGTTCCTGAATTTAAAGGAGTACGTACACAGCCTCGGATGCTAAAGAGCATGCCTTAAAATTTTCCTAATTTATTTGAGAATGCCACAATTGACCCAAAATGGTTTCTTCACTCGGCTGTTCATTCTCTCGCTCGATGAGGTAGAGCGATTAAGCTGGTGGGCTGTGAGATCTTGGATTCTTGCAACACAGATGCCATAGTAGACGCCATACAAAATGAACTATACTGCATTCTGCCCCTTCGAAGAGAACAGTGTATGTACAGAGTGCATCCATCTTTTGCTGCTAATGAGTTGTGTCCAGGGCCCCTAAGGTCGCCAAACTAAACATGGAAGTGATATTGCACAACAAACATATCTGAAGGGGCGTTGATAACACTTAGGATCTTCCTGCCCTCCTATTTCCGAGTGGAGCCATGCCATCCTTCTTTCAAGGCATTAGCATCTCCCCTAGTCATTTACTAATGGTATGGGACCAGAGTTTCGTGCCTGAAACTCAGTGGATGAACCAGACACTTGACGTTTCTGTGCCATGCGATAAATAAATTGAGATTCCTCATTACTAATGATATAAGACACCTTAGATCATGCCAATCAATAATGTGATTTTAAATCGATTTGAATTTCATGGTAGCTCGCTACTCATTTCAGATTTAACGGACCATAATAAAGTCTAGTTATGTATTTTCCCCAGACCAAAATCCTTGATTTTAGATATAAAGTGGAGGCTGACGGTCCGAAAATAATATCGCCAATCATCATTACATATGGAATAAGATTGCTGCAAATCAAATTGATACACAATTAGTTACCTCGTCGTTAAAATGGATCTGCTTACCTCGTCGTTCCTTACCTGCCTATTCCTTTATTCCAGCAAAGTTGTTGAAGCGTGCGCCTTGATCCCGTCCAGATCTTCCATGCAACCTCAATGCATACCACTAGACAGTGATATCAAAGAGCTAATTTGTCTCATCTATTCTTCTTCTCTGGTGGGATAGACAAAGAAGCCATGCCTCCAGCAAACCAATACATAAGTTGTGGTCTCTTATCGAAACCTTTCTTTGCAAGCATATAACTCCCTGAAATATTCCTACAAAGGCCGACAGGATTGATGTAGAGCGCATAGCCCCATGAATAGCATTTCAACATGTCCGTACGGGAGAGTCCATAAACTTTTGAAGATGAAGGACAACATATGGCACAATCATCAATGAGAAATATAATGGAAATGTCTTCCTGAACGTTGAATACATTGCATTGTTATTCTACGCATTTAAAATTCATGATATTTTGTTTGTTTGCAAGGTTATTTCTAGGCATCTACAGGGTAAGGGGCGAGAGAAAAAACATGGCATTTCTACCACGCAAACCAAAAATAAACTAGGTCAAAGGTTAAAAACGAGAAGAGTGTTGTCATGACATTGTTTCAACTACTATTTCATCTTGGATTTTTTACGTGAAAAAAAATGCAACTCTTATCTTATATGAATTGCAGACCTTATTCATTATTATTTTTTTATTTTTTAATGTACTTATTGTTTTATTGTTTTGATTTGGAGAGGGAAGCACAAAATTTTATTTCTGTATGTATCTTTAAAAAATTTACTCTCCAATCCTCACAATCGCACAAAGTGTGGAGGAGAGCATACTTAATTTAACAAAATAATAAAAAAAAACTTGAAAATAAAATCCTACCTATACTACGCTAATAGAAAATGAGAGATTAGTTACGTGTAGTCAAATAACCAATGTAGGCATGCACGCAACAGTAATAATAATATGTTGTCTTTCAATTTCACAAAGGACAATCGAAAATATATATGAACGTGTGAAATTAGCTGTTGAAACTGTGAATTAGAAAAATAAAAAGAAAAACTAAATGGATCTAACCTAGTACTCGCTTGAAACCATCGTTCGATCAGGATTTTGTAGGTGTGGTGTTCTCGCTCTGATCATGTTGTAACTCCTCTTCATCTTCCCCGATCTCATTTTCGATCAATTGTTCGTCATCGAATGCATAAGTCTTCAGATGTTGGATCTTCAATTGTTTCTGGAAGAGTATTTGAATCTTTGATCATTGTCAAGATCTCCTCTTTTTGGGAAGAGGAAATCCCGACATCTGCCAGGATCTGAGTGAGTAGTTCCAAGATGAAATTCATTGTTAAACCATGTTTAAAAAAAAGGATTCTTACAGCACCCAAAACTGAAATCTAAATGAAAAACTTAAATAAAAGCACTCTTACTGAAACAGAAAACAATTACTCTTCACAATTGCGGAAATTAAATGCTCTTGATAGTTGGTAGGGACAGTGAGGAATCTACACTGAAGTAGCTCTATGAACCTTAGAACCAACACATGTAGATCACACTTGCAGAAATTAAACACTCTTGCATAAATTGAAATTTGCAAGAATTAAAATTACTCTTGCAGAAATTGAAACTACTCTTACGGAAATTGAAATTCACACTTACCTAGTTGGAAAGGAGAACATCAGGAGTCTCCACTCAAGTAGCTTCTATGACCCCTTAACAACACATCTATATCACACTTGCATGAATTGAAATGAAAAAGAAACTAATATCTCAATCCATCGTGCTTCCCCGGCAGCGGCGTCAAAATGTTGGGCTCTACAGATGTCCTAAAATATAACCTCTATGCATCATCTGAAGGTATGCGCTGGCACAAGTGTTTTACTTGTTGCCTATGTAGGTTCTTACCTTCCATTTTCAATACCTGTCCTCCAGAGATGCAACCCCTACAAAGGGATAGCAATCATAACAAAAGGAACGACAGTTGTTCTGTTCAAATGAACAGCATGACCTACAAAATGAACAACAATCATAACAAGGGAATGGTAGTCCTTATATTGAGCCAAACTAATGTTGTATTAATTGATTTGTACTACTTTCCCAACTCTCTAATTTGTCAATCCGAGGTTCATAAACTTACGAAGCACACACAAAGTATATGTAGGATTGAGACTAATCTAATCTAATGTTTAAGCTACAACTAAAATAAAATCATTAATCTAATGCAGGAAATTGAAACACACGACTTGGAATTGAATTTTGTAAATGAAATTAATCTAGGAATGGGAAATTACTTAAATGAAATTAATATAGGAATGGTGAACTACATGAAGGAAAAGAAATACAAAATGTGAAGAGTTTAATGACACAACAACATATGTGGCCTCATGCAAATGAAGAAATATTACATTACAATAATCAAATCAATCTTCATAACAAAATAATGAAAGCATGGAAACCAAAACCATGAATAAAAGCTAAGAATCCCTTTCTCTCTAAAATTACAAATCTAAGACTAATCCAGATTTCTACTTGAATCTTAATTACTATTTTTAATGACTACTCTAATTCCATCTTGATTACTCTCCTCATGAAGAGAGAGAACTCACTTTTATACATGAGAGCCTTGAAGATAAAATAACCATCTCATAATTACAGATCCACTTTTCTCTCAACCTATTTCCCATTATTACAAAATATAATCCCTTCAAATCCTCAGACATGTCTCTCATATATCTTGGATAAGATATGTTAACCAAATCTCCATGATCTTATCCTTGGAATAGGCTTGAATTATCTCCTCAAATCTTAAAATGGTGGAGGAAGTATTCGAGAAGTCCTTTTGAATTAATCCTTCACATATTCCTACACATTACAAAGATCACACATTTTTGAGATATATATGAAAACATGTTAATTTTCTAATATTTAATCACAAATTCCCTTTTAATACTAAAATGAATAAAGTGGAGATAATAAGGTGAAACCCAAGTATATTTATGAAAATGATATCATGAAAGTTTAATGGGGTGACGAAATGTGAAGAATGATGAAGGGAAAGGTGGATGAAAATAGGACATTTATGAGCCCCAACACACCTGTGTGATCCTAATGAGATAGTTGGTAACATTATCAGATCTAGACATCTGCATCGATGTTTCTACTACGGAATAACCCTACCATGGTATCAAACGTATCTTTGGTCATTTTATTCTTGGTTAGGTGAGGGATTAAAGTATATTTCAAAAATTCCAAGAGAACCCTCTTTGATTTGATCTCCTTTTTGTTGTTATCTTCCAAATATTTCTAATCTATCGGTGGAGAAACTACTTTATCCACTAACTCCCAAAGGTCATACTCCTTCAATTTGAAAGTTTCTCTTTCTTTTAAATATAGGAAATTGGATGCTCCATCTAATATGTCTTCAAATATCAATAGTGTTGTTGCCATCCCTAAAACCTGATAACCTATCTTGGAAATAACTATGTACGGACTTGTACGCGACTATCACCACTAGATCTTGCATATGTATGCAATTGTAATCATTAAAACCAATGTATGTACACAACTATGACCATTGTAACCTACGTATACACAACTGTTCTCAAATCCTCCTGCATAAGTATGTGACTGTGCTTTATGTGACCCACGTACACCTCAGTAAACCTGCAAAAACTTAATTATGCCTCAATATGATTGTTTCCATGAAATCTGTCCTTCAATTTATGCATGTTGGTTATGGATCTGCTATGTATGTGATATTTGGCTTCCCCTCAGAGCATGCGCTCTAATACCATATTGAAATTTCTCCTACCCAACACTCGACAGTTAATTCCAAATAAATCACTTATTGAATTAAAGAACAACAGAGTAATCAACTAAACATGTAGCAGAAGAATATACAAGGAAACCAAACCACGCACACATAAACACCAATTTTTTGGGGTAGATACCCCTGGAAAAACCCCAGAGGGAAAACCAGTGCTAAGAATGATTTTATTATGCTAAAATCGGGGCTCATGTAACAAGGATAATTGCCCACTGAGAGAAATCAAACTACAAAAAAACCTGGCAATTTTTTTTCTGTTATAAGGCCCATAAATATCTCCATTAAAAATCGTGAATGTACGTGACTGTCTCCACTGAAAACCAGGTACATGTATGGAAGGATTGTATGACAAGCTTTGTATGATGCGACACTTTCCTGTGGCTTCCTCTGACTAAAACCCACTTGTGTTGCCTATGTTCTCTCTTCTCCTTGACTTGATATCTAGATGGAAGTACTTCTCCACCTATCTAAGATCTTGAATCATAGTTCTTCGTGATCCAATCCTCTTGAAAACAAAGTTCCTTCTCTACTCTCAATAATCTCAAGTATCAAGTTTCTTCCTCCTTCACCCTAGCCTTTCTTTTATAATCATGAGTTATAATCTATTTCTAATCTCCAAAGTGATTGACGGTTGAGATTACTTCTCACACCCACTTGATATTTAGAAACATGCTAATTAATTTTATCACTTTCCTTAAATAACTCAATTAGCCAATTACATAATTAATTGATAAAAGTAGTTTACTTTAATAATTCCATTAATTAAAGTAAATTCAAGGATAGAAGGCTTTAGACAATTTCCACACATCGAGACACATAGACCTGTGTGGAAATACCCATTTGATGCTACCACTAACATCAACATCCCATTTTTCTAGACCATCTGCATGAATAATGGGGGCTGACATGGCATCTTCACATACCATGGTGGTCAACATGATAGGTCAATTTGTGGGAGGAATAACTTTTTCATATGAGCTTTGACTGACGTGATTTTTACACTATTGGAAAGGTCTCAATGTGTAGAATAATGTCATAGATTCCTACTTGTGTTGGGAAAATTTTAACCCAAAAAATTTCATTTGATGCCTCAAAATGGTCCCAAAAGGTTCCAGATCCCAATTTTCCAAACTGGTACCTACCACAAAAATGGCACTGCAAGCTAATTCCTCCAATTTTTTCCACTCTAAATAGATTGACTAGATGACAAACAAGATAATTGTCCAATATAAATAATTTCTACCCAAGTGGAATTTATGGGTTGTATTTTCACCTAAGATAGATAGCATTGGTTGTTGTGAAATCTTTCCAATTCCATTGATACATGCCCCTAATTCCCTTCACTATAACTAACTCTTTCATACCTTCACTCATCATGTTTAGTGGATTCAGATCCCATTCATGGAGAGATTATGGAAGGCCAAATTACACTTGAGTGGAAGGTCATTAGAGTCATAGCCACACATGATTTTATTTTTTCAAAACCATCATGCAAAAATACCCCTGCATCAAAAACTCATATTGTTATTTAAGTGAAAAACATTGAAAACTTTGTTGCATCATATGCACATATATTTCATTTTCAGACATATTTTCTTTGATTATGTCTTCATTTGTTAGAACTATTTCATCGGCCTTCTATTTGATAATCACAAGTACTTGACATAATCAAGAATAATTAAAAACCCTTAGTCACTTAGGCGTTCTCGTTGGATTAGGGGAATTTCTCTAATGATGGTAGGCATCCATGGTATTTATGTTTCTTTAGTTAGACTATCAACAACCCACTCACACTCACTCTTGGGTGCAACATTGTTAGGATCAATCGTTCTAGGATAATCCTTGATAAACTCATTGCCTTTAGGATCTCCTTCTAGGAGCTCAACCTCATTAGGTTTAGGTGCTTACCAATAAGTTCCAGTGGAATAACATGGTGTATCACCACAACTACCACCTCCACATCATACTCCTAGATTATCATATATGGCTAGTATAAATCTCCCCAATTTAATGAATCTCACTATCAACCCAATCTTGCACCACCCAAATTGGCAACCCATTCCAACCAATCTCCCCTCAAATATTCCAAAATTTGACCAATGATCGGGCAAAGATCCAGGTATGGCATGGAGCGAAACATAACATTGAAAAAAATAATTACAACATATAAAAAATCATGTTCAATACTTCTAAAGGGTCAAAACGAGGATATTACGTATGATGGATATTGCTTAAATTGACCAATTTGTGTTTATCTTCTAGATATATAATCCACATCTAACCATGGCATTAGACTCCACAAAAGGACATCCATATTTAATCAAGAGAATGGACTAAGCAGTGTTAAGGAGTGTTGCATTTAATTTTAAAATTATAGGTTATGAAACATTTTATTCCAAGTCTCATGAGAGATGTTGTAAGCCCAAGCTTCATAACCTTAAAAAATAACCAAGATAATTGAAGTGTTGAAATATGAAAATTTTATTTGGTCCAAACTTCATAACCATATAGAATAACATAGATAACTAAATTATTGATTTGTTTTCCTTATCATATTAATTCAAATTTTTTACAGTTGTTTGCAATCTCATAATAATTTTTCAACAACCAATGATCTTATTCTAAACATTGTTTTGATAATTTAAATCTATGCCTACGTATTTGTAAAATTGAACCTATTTGTCAATGTTATCACAATACAAAATTAGATAATAAATTATTTTATTAAATTTAATTACTATAATCTTGATTTTATTAATATTAATGGTAAGCTAAAAATTCCCTTTTGAAACTCATCGATAGTTTTTGCAAGAAGACTAATATAATAAATGTATCAAAGAAGGATAAAAAGAATTTCTCTCTATTTTTTTGAAGGTGGCAAAACCTATCATAACTCACTGGTTAACCAATAGTGATGACAACAATGACTGAATGCTATTTTCAAATGTGGTCCAACTCATCACCATTGTTCAACGAAAACCATGCCACCTTAAATAACCCACTTGTGTTTCATAAGGGGGGAGACTTTCACTCTTGCAAAATGCATATGGGTCTTGGCTCGTTAACCTATTTCCTTACATCCAAGGAAAACAAACTCTTATCAAAAGAAGTTTCAGGTTCTACTATATGACCAAATTTTAGTTTCAACCTAAATAATATTCACAAGAAAGCTAGTGTCCCTCATTATTATACTTGACACCTTTGTTTGTCATATTTTAACATATTTTTCATGGTGTATTTTTGTTTCAACCCATTGACTTTTCTTCTTTTCTTGCATTATACAAAATAATGTGTTCTTGTTGATCTTAAAATATGATAAGTCTTAATTCTCTCCCTTTATTATATCGTGCTCCTATACTTAGAAAAAATTTCAAGTTATGGCGAGTTCATGAGCCTAGTTATAGCCTCCTCCGCCCTTAAAATGCACCTTTCCACTCTGCTATCACCAAAATGTACCATACTTAGAATATTCTTGATTATTGTGTGGGTTCATTACATTGTCTTGTGAAGTCCAAAACTCCTCCATCATGAAAATGCACTCTATGTTCCGCAACTCTTATATTGAACTATACATTGAATATTTGGTTTCACCGTGGGTTAGCAGGTTTGAACCACTTCTTCAATTTATTTGATTGTTTTCACTACATGCTCAACCAACCGATTTATGAAACTTAGTCATTTTATTGAAATTTTCTTTACTCAACACTTAGCCAATTTTTTATTTCACCATAGGTTTGCATGTTTTGACTCTTGAAAATTCTCTTCTATTAACATCTGACCAATACAGTCCCATACTTAACCATTTTTTGAGTTTTCACCACGATTTGGTGGACCCATGGGTTCACCTCCATTCTAATACTTATTATCGTGCACGTTCAATCCTTAACCATAATATATGTACTATCTTGTCAATTTACTCAAGATACATTTAATGTTATATCTATGTAGGATAAAATCTAATTAAAATATTTAAAGTTTGTTATTAAAGGAATAATTCTTGAGGAAATTCTAGATTAATTCAAATTTAATTTGAATTAATCTTTCCTTTGAAAAAATAGCTTCAAGTTATATTATCGAAAAGATTTTTACTTTGAAATTAATGTCTCAAAGTGATTGTACAAGAATTCACCAACTTCATCAAAATGACAACAAGAAGAAGAGAACAATTGTGTGGCTATACTCTAAATTTGATTGGGTGGAAGGATCAAATATTCCAATGGTCGATGTCATATTGGTACTATTCATCGATTCCATTACCAAAAAGGAATGAAAATAAAATATGGACATAAGGCATTGCTTTAGTAGGTTGTGTACCCAAAGTCTTTGATTCTAGAGAGATAGTTTCTTGGTGTGTTCATAAACTTGATCAAAATCAGAGGATGATCTAGGTCCAAGGAGAGTCTCTTGTTTCTTTATCACCATCAATATTCAAGAGAATGTTAAACATTCCTGAGCCAACAATCACGATCAAGGGAGATGAATCCAGAAGTTTCTTGAAGGAAAACGACAATGGACTAGAACTCTTGCAGGAGTGTCTTGAAGATCCAACAATAATGCCTCAATACCTATCTAATATGAAGTTATGTTCTATGAAAAAACCCTATCGAGAGATGGCATGACTTTTTTGCAGAGTAACAGGTCAAGATTATACAGCCATTATTCCTGAGTTGGCTCTTTATATTTTATATTTCACAGTTCATGAACAAGAAATCTTTGACTGGGTGAAGATCATATATGGAGAAGTTTCTTCTCAATTATCAAATTTCAAGAAAAACAATAGATTTTATATGTCCTCATATTTGATATTTTTTATTACTTAGTTTCATGTTTTTAAGGGTATGAATGTGGGAAGACAAGTCGATTGTAAAATTGACCCAGTACCAATATGGTACCAACACTTATGGAAACAAAAGGCTACTTATCATTTCTATGAAGTTCATAATGGATTTGTTTCTTCTTTCAAGAAACTTGTCTTCAAGCCGAAAACATACAAACTGTCTTTGGAAGCATCAAACTTCCTAGAAAAAAAGGGGAGTATTGAAAATATGGAACATTATAGTATTGTCAAAATTTATTTTTCTAGTGAAATGCCTCTTTATCTCCCATACTGGGTTCCTGATAAAATTCTTGTTACAGAGGTGGCCAAACAATATA
The DNA here is from genome assembly GCA_032191745.1 of Picea mariana. Taxonomy (NCBI): domain Eukaryota; kingdom Viridiplantae; phylum Streptophyta; class Pinopsida; order Pinales; family Pinaceae; genus Picea; species Picea mariana. The sequence goes on along the minus strand of JASDQU010100798.1, from coordinate 165,010 downwards.
TACTTTGGGTACATTTCTTTCATGATAAAAGAAAGAAACAATTTATTCCTTTACCATGGAAAGTTGAAGAAATTAAGTTAAGGAATATTGCAAATATCGATGAATTTGCAGTACAATTGGATTAATATAGTTGAAAATTCGAAGAAGTAATTAAGGGTTTCTATCCCAATCAATTTTTCATGGACCATATGACATATGTAGGTTTTAGTACATCACTTGCTAATGCCTTTTTATTTGAGGAAGAATAATATGACAGTCAAGACCCACCAGCAATAATTATCGAGAATAAATTAGAGGATATTGAAATTGTCTTTAGTACTACAGACCAACACAAATAGAGGGGAAGAGTGGTTAATGAAAATGTGCTCATTCTCCCAATGTATCACATAGAATCAACCTACCCAAGAAAAATTTTCAATTAGCGCCACCAGAACAAAAGAAGTCTTCGACCAATAAATATGATGATGGAGGCGACCAAAACCCTCTGAAGGTGAAATTGGAGTGGTCTCATAAGCTTCAGGTTAAAAGAAAAAGACAAACTACCCAACAAGAGGTAGAAAAATTCATACCTGAATATGAGGTTGTTCTTAAATACATGGATATGTATGTTGAAATCAAGAATATAGAATTTCCTCACGATGAGATGAGACTTCAAGAGAGAGGGGAACTTGTAGCTGAAATTGAAACTTAAGAAAAAGCCTTTTTAGAAGAGGAATCATTCACAGTACAGAATGCTCTATTTGATAGAAAATCTAAAAAATTATTTTTTGAAATATCACAATCAAAGAATAGGAAGATTCAAGGAAAATCTAATTCTGAATTAGATCTCAATGGTGTACCACCTTCCATTATTTCTTGCATCCATAGGTATATATGGGATGCACTTGAAGTATCGGTTGATGATATGGAAAACAAAAACACCCAGTTGAAAGAAAGAACCAAAGAATCGGAAAGTGCATTAATGCCACCTCCAATATTTTCAAGTCCAATTATCACTATGAAGCCTTGGAATACTTTGGGTGGCAAACCAGAGTCTAGATCAAAATTGAAAGGAACATCAAGTTTAGTTATGGCCGTCAGACGCTATATTGGAAAAAATATTCAAAAGAGAATGTCTCTAATTCTTGAGACATGGGAATTAACAAATAGTTTTATTTCTTTGGCATAAAAAATGTCAAATTTGAAACATTACCTGGAATCTTATGTGAAAAATGATGAAGGATTTATAAAGAGGAAATCACCACTTTTTTTTATTAAAGTTTCAAATATGACTGAGCATAAAAGAAAGGAAGAAGACTTATACTCCCTGGCTCGTATTAAATAATTAAAGGCTTGTTGGATAAAGAGAATAAAATGTTTAAAAGAAATATTGGATGACCTTGATACTCTAAGTGTTAAAAGGGGTGAATGTTATTTAAAATTAATTGATTTGGATTTAGCTGGAACTACAGGAGAGGTTGATGATACAAAAATCTTTTGAAATTCAATATTTATGACCAAGGAACAATTTGAGACAAAACTTGAAGTATTTAAATCTACACTAGCGTAAATATTCAATGGTCTAATAGAATACTCAAAATTTGAGATCGAGAATTTGTTAGTCAATTATGTGAACAAAAATCAATACATTGAATATATATTAAATCAAATTTCCATTGAATACCGAATCATTGAAAACTCATTATTTGATATAAGAGTAAGACAAGTAACTATCACTCCCATCAAGGATTATGTTGAGAATTGGTTAAAACAAGCCTTAATCAACATAACTGAAGAAAATCAAGAAGTGGCAGTTACAACTGACCCAAAAACTGCAATCCAAGAGAACACAAAAGGAGCATTGGTAGGAAAATAGAGAGAACACCATCACAATGAGTAATACAGATCACATTATTCTCATTCTTTTCTCTTCATGTTCAGAAGTCATCCAGTTGTGTTTTACTTGTCTCAAGAACAACATAATTGATTTTATGATCTTTTCTGTTTTTCTTCCTTTAATGTCCAACCCTATTCACATCTTTGTTTTATGGTCCACAGAAGCCCAATCCCAGTCCAACTTTGGATGAATGCATTTTATTATTAAGACTATAAAAGAATTTTTTTTTTTTGAAAATTCTCAAAGAACTACTTTGAGGATAAACTTCAATAATATCTTTTGAACTCTAAGTTTTGAGCACTGGATATTTAAAGTTTTCATGTCATATTCTATCTTGTTATCAATGAAAAGACTCTTTTAAAGTTCTCTCATATGTGGGCCTTTACCTTTCTTTCTTTGAATGTGATTGAAAATATTGAATATTGTGATGAATGTGAGATTTATTTTATATTTCCTGTAATTGTTATTTTTTATTATATTTCTGCAAATATAATATTTTATGAGTGAAGATTCTTGGTCCATTTCTTAGGAATTTTTTGGTGTATGTATATTATTTTCAATTAGCAATATTTTATTGATTTGATTGATAAAGATTTGGAGTTTTATATTTAGCACTCTCCCTTATTTCATTGTTGTCCCAAGATATTCAAGATAAATATTTTAAAAAATTATAGAGTACCACCTCTATAAAAATAGACAAGCATATTTATATCCTCGTGAGGTTTGTTTTTGGATTTTAAAATATCTAGACATCAACATTTTTGGTGACCATATTAGGGAGAACAAAAGGTTGGTTTACCAGAATCCTAATAACCTAACCTCAACAAAATCAACCCTAGTTACAAGTTGGTCTTGGAAATCAAATGATTATTCTTCATCAATTGTATGATTTGACATTGACAATAGAAATAGCTCGTGAAGAACTTTAAAGATCATAGGAAGAGTTATCCCGTGAAGAATAAAGAGATATTTGAAGAAGAAAAAGAACACAAGATATAAAGTGAAGATGAAAAAATACAAGGGCACGATAACAAGAAGTAAAAGTAAACAAACTCAAATTCAATAAGTTGGAGAAAGTTCCACCACTGAAAAAAGAAACCTGATAATGGATGACACACAAGAGAACCACAAGAATCATGAAGAGAGAAATGACTGACAGATAATTCCAAGAAAAGGAGTTAGAAATAGCCCATTAAATATTCAAGGAGAACAACATCAATTGCCAACTCTTACTGAAGGATTTTTGTCAATATTTTCAGAAGATGCAGTGATGGATCCAAAAATACATATGGATATTTTTTTTAATATGTGTGAGATTCATTTAGTATAACATGATGATGTGATGGTAAGAATTTTCCTTCATAAATTGATAGGCTTGGCCTATGAATGGGATATGTCTCTTCCTACAAGATCAATTTCATCATTTGATGATTTAGAAACCATGTTATCGACTATGTATGCTCCTCCAGTATCATATCATTCTCTACCCACATAATTCACCCAAATGCATTTGAAAAAGGGTGAACGGATTAGAGATTTTAATCTAAGATTTTTCAAAATATTGAATCAGATTCTAGAAGAACAAAAACCAAACGCTCCAGTCATACTCACATTCTACAAAAATGCAATGCCCTCAAATGTGAAATTTTCCATCATGGTTGCACAAATTGAATACCTAGTTGGAGCTATGCATAAAGTGAACAAAGATGGAAGAAATCATGGTAGAAACAAATGATGATCTTGACATTATCCTCGGGAAATTCCAAATACAAATGGATTCTCTTGCTATCTCAAATCAAGGGGCATCAACTTCGAGGAATGTTGAAAATCAAGGAACAAGGAGTTGGTGGAGGGATCCTTCAAGTCATAATCCCTAATGTAATACATGATCCAATAGAAACTCAAGAGACAAAACAAATACTAGAAATAGCTAAGATGAATTGAACAATTTGAAAAATGCAAAATGAGTTGACAAGATTGAGAAGAGGAGAAAAATTTACCCCAAACAATCAAAACCCCATCTTTCCTACTTAGGAAGAGACAATAAATCATTTTCAATAATAGAGAATCAAAAATTAAGAAGAGAATATACGAAGAGAACCAAGGGTGCAAAACCCTAATGTTTTCATATTGGAAGAAGTTTTTTATTAAGAGAATTTTGATAGTTTTAACCAAGAAGTTGAAATCATTCAAGATGAAAGTATTGAATCTATACATACAGATGAAGGTGATTCATCCATGCATATATTTTATGAACACGAAGAATCAGATATCTCATGAGAAAATGTTGTGAAAACTAGGGCACAAGTCAATAAATTTAAAGAAAAAGAGAATGTTGAAAAAGAAAAAGAAAAAGAGAAAAACAAAACAAATGTTCCAGAAAAATTAAAACAACAAGAAGTTGTGAATCAAATAAATAATCCTTCATAGATGACTTATATTGTAATTGATGACTTAACTAAGTTGGCAATTACTATCCCATTCACGGAAGATGTAAAAATCCCACAACAAAGAGAAAACAGTCTCAAGATTTTAGATGAACCAACTACAAGAATTGAGGTTGTTGTAACAAATTCCAAGGTTCAGAAAAATATTTTAGCATCTAAACCAAGGGGTAAGGTCCCTCCATTATACATCACAATAGAAAAGCATGATGTAGTATTACACAATTTTTTGGTTGATAGTGGAGCGACCAACAATATTATTCCCTTATCAATAATGGAAGCTTTGAGAATGGGATGCACGAAGTATTATGAAACTGGAAAGAGTATCTATGCGATATATTCAAGGAAGGTCCTAGCATATGGGTAAATCAAATATTTATGTGTCTAGATAACTACAGTGCCCCATATTAAAATTATTTTCACTATCATTGTGGTCGAATTGCCTCCAGCTTATGGAGTAGTTTTGGGAAGAGATTGGTTCTCACTAATTGGAGTTTACATCATGAAGGATGGAAGTTGTATGATGTTACCAAACAAAGATGAAACAATGGTGAAAGTTCCTTGAGAAGCCAGAAAGCTAGATTCTTTAAGGAAAAAAGACAATGAATTAATGCAAGACTATATTGATGTAAAAATTGGAAACTATGTTGTGCTTGACCAAGAACAACCAAATATTTCAAAACAAAAAGGAGAAAATTATTTTGAAGGATTTTGAAGATTTTTTTTTTATGGTGCCTACTCTAAATCAGGGAGTGGAGTAGGGATCATTTTTAAAAGCCCCAGTTTAGTTATATATCCAAATGCCATCAAACTCAAATTTCCTTGTACAAATAATGAAGTTGAATATGAAGCATTGATATAAGGAATGAATCTTGCACTCCAAATGAGAATTAAACACTTGATCATAACCGATGATTATGAACTGGTTATAAATCATATAAGAAAGAAGTACAAGATCAAAAAGGAGAAAATGAAATTTTCTACCAAAAGGGTAAATGAACTCATGAATTCTTTCAATTCATTTAACATTTATTTCATACCAAGAGATAAGAATCATAAGGTAGGCTCACTGGTGGTTGTTGCATCTTTATTCAATCTCGATGATTCACATAATCAAAATACATTCCAAGTCAAAAGGATTTTCATGCATTCAAATCTTGATAATCAAGATTATCTTCAATTTTTTTAGAATTATGAGCAGTTGGATGAATTTATGGTTGATACAAGTGATGTCATAGAAAACCATTAAGACCAAAGTTGTTGGGTATGTGTTATATTCTTTGCACGGGTATGTGTATGAAAAATATTTCTGCCTCAGGAAACGTGTCACATATTTAGGTTGTTTTTCGGTGCATGGTTTCTTTGCAGATGGTTTTCTATTTCCAATTAAGGAATTAGGGTTGTTGACTAATCCAAGTCATTGGGTTAGGGTTTTGGATGTCGTTGGATCCTATATGAATATTGTATTGTAAACAATGTATCACTATGAATGAATATAGAATATGTTGGTTTTCTCGGTTTGGGTTTCCAGGGGAAAAATCTCTGTGTAATGTTTGTATTTTCCATTGTATATTTTATGTTCTTTTACTAAAAATTTGTTTGCAGTAAATATTGTACAAGGTTAAAATCTACAAAAGTCATATACCCCTTTCAAAGGATTGTATCAATTTTTAATCTCTTTTCATGAGAGATGACCAAACCAAAGGCCCTAGCTTGAAAGAATAGGTGTCTATTAGAAAAATTCAGGAAACTCAAAAAATAAATATTGGCACACAAGATTCTCCTATATGAATCTCAATACTAGTTGTATTGAAAAATAAGTTGACCAATTCACTGATTTCTTCAAACAATATTATGATGTTTTTGCATGCACGTATGATGACTTGAAGGAGTATGATAAATAAATATTTCAACATATAATACCATTGAAAGAAAGAATAAATCCCCTGGTAAAAAATTGAGTTAGAAAGGTTGAAGAAGGAAATAATAATTTTTTCGATTAGACACTCAGAATGGCTTTCAAACCCTGTCATAGTAAGAAATAAAAGTGGGGATATTTGTATTTGTGATGATTTTAGAGATTTTAAAAATGCAAGCATTAAAGACAATTATCCCCTCCCTAACATGAAAATGCTCTTGCAACAAGTGTTTCGTTCAACTCTAATGTCTATGTTAGATGGTTTCTCTGGATATAATCAAGTACTTGTTGCAGAAGAAGACATGCCTAAATTTATTTTCATCACACCTTGGGAAGCATATGCATATGTATGCATGCCCTTTGGCTTGAAAAATGTTGGAGCAACTTTTCATAGGGAAATTGATCATGCCTTCAAAGATTTAATTGGAAACTTTATGGTTGATTTTCAAGATGATCTTACCATTCATTCAAGAGTTAGAGAAAAATACATCGAGAATTTAAGGAAAGTATTTGACCGATGTAGATTATATGGAATATATCTGAATCCCAAGAAGTGTTTGTTTGCAATGTCAAATGGAAAACTCTTAGAACATATAGTCAGTAAAGAATGAATCTACATTGATCTAGATATAGTCAAAGGTATCAATTAATTGATCCCTCCAATGTCAAGAAAAGGAGTACAATCATTTTTTGGAAAGATAAAATTTGTAAGGAGGTTTGTCCCAGGTTATGACACAATTGTGAAATGAATAAATGTCTTGTTGAAGAAGGATAAAAAATTTGAATGAAAACAAGAAATTCAAGGAGAATTTGCTAAGATCAAGCATGTAATTACCTCAGCTCCAGTTCTTGTTAGTCCAAACTTTAATCAATATTTTATCATATATTTCTTTACTTCATAAGAGATCATTGCTTCTATTTTAACACAAAGGAATCTCAAAGGAGAAGAACTTCCAATAAGTTTTATGAGTAAAATTTTACATGACTATGAGTTGAGATATTCAAAAATAGAGAAGCAAGATATTTCTTCAGTTAAAGAAGTGGCACACTTCATAACTTACATATTTCCATCTCATGTTATATCATATGTTCCAACATCTCCAGTGAAAATTCTCCTTAATAAACATTTGAGAGAGGGGAAGTGGGAAAATTGGCTTGCAAAAAATCAAGAATATGATATTGAGATCAAGCCATTGAAAGCAGTCAAAGGATATGGGTTGTGTAAACTTATGGCAGGGACTGATTCACTAAATGGGGTCATATCAATTTCAACGGGATCTTCTTTGTCTATGATAGAATGGTAAAAGATTTATCATTTTCTATTTAAAATCTAGCCAATTACCAAATGGTATGTCTTCAAAAGAAAGAAGGGTACTAAAGATGAAGGAAAACCAATATGTACTTGTTGTTGAAATACTTTTTCAAAGAAATTTTGATGGGATGTTGCTGAGATGTATTGATTCAATGAAATCCTAGAAGGAGCTTGTTGAATTTCATGAACGCATCTGCAGAGGACACTTTTCACCTACAGCTAGAACACATAGAATTATGAGAGCAGACTATTATTGGCCAACCATTTTAAAGATTCATATGAAATGATCATAAAGTGTATTTCTTGCCAAATATTTTCTGGAAAAATGAAAAGGGAAACAATGTTGTTGCAATCTATAATAGTTGAAGAACCTTTTGTACAATGGGGACTTGATATCATTGGCCCAATTAATCCTAAGTCCAAAAAAGGCCATTCTTATATTCTTACTACAACCGACTATTTTACAAAGTGGCAAGAAGTTGTAGCCCTCAAGAAGGATGATTCTTAAGAACTCATAAGTATCCTCAAAGAGAATATTTTATCAAGATCTGGGGTTCTAGCGAACTTTATCATGGACAATGGATCAATATTTATCAAGTCAAAGTTTACCAAATATTGTGGAGAATTTGGTATTATAATGGGACAATCTTCAAAATGTTATCCTCGGGGAAATGGTTTAGCTGAATCTAAAAACAAAACATTGATCCAAATCCTTAATAAAAAAATTGATGTGAATCAAATAAATTGGCATACAAAATTAATAAATGCATTATGGGCCAATATATTGACACCGAAAGATAGGATTGGGTTATCTCCATATACACTGGTATATGGGAAAGAAGCAAAAATTTCAATTCATCTAGAACTGAATGCCTTGTCATATGTTGTAAATTTTGAGGACACATAAGAAATCTCTCCTCTACAAGAAGGTATAATCAGTTGATTCATATGGAGGAAAAAATAAATGAGGCATTGAGGAAAATAAATAAAAGGAAGAAATATGTAAAAAAATATTTTGATCAAATTGCTTCAGCCAAAGATTTTCAAAAAGGACAATTAGTATTGTTGTGGAACAAAGCTAAGGATAAATATTCTTTGCACACAAAATTTGAAGCATTGTGGATTGGCCCCTATGTGATTGAAAAGGTCTTGGGATACAATTATTATCTACTCAAAGACATGAAGGGAACAATTGAAATGTTGTCAGTCAATGGAAAATATCTTAAATTTTTCATCTCTTGATTAATTTTGCTATCATCTATACATAGTTTTATCTTTTTTTGTACATACTTTATTCTTCAAATTTCTCCTTATACTGACTCCATTCCCAATGGGTGAGATTCTGGATTCTCAGTAAACCACGGGGGGTTTTTATCCCAAAGTTGGAGCTAGTTGTTGATCTTAAAATATGTTAAGTCTTAAGTCTCTCCCTTTATTATATCATGCTCCTATACTTATAAAAAATGTCAAGTTATAGTGGGTTCATGAGCATAGTTGTAACCTTCGCCACCCTTGGAATGCACCTTTCAACTCTGCTACCACCAAAATGTACCATACTTAGAAAATTATTGATTGTTTTGTGAGTCTGTTACATTATCTTGTGAATTCAAAAACCTCGCCGTCATCAAAATGCACTCTATGTTCTGCGACCCTTATATTGCACTATACTTAGAAATTTTTGGTTTCACTGCGATTTGGCGGGTTTGAACCACTTATTTGATTCATTTGATTGTTTTCACTATATGCTCGACCGACCGATTTATGACACTTAGTCATTTTATTGAAATTTTATTTACTCAACACTTAGACAAATTTTTATTTCACTGTGGGTTCGCATGTCTTAACTCTTGAAAGTTCTCTTCTCTTAACATCTGACCAAGACAGTCCCATACTTTACAATTTTTTTATTTTTCGCTGCGTGTCGATGAACCCACTGGTTCACTTCCATTCTAACACTTCTTATCATACACGTCCAATCCTCCACCGTGATATATGCATTATCTTGTCACTTTCCCCAAGACACATTTAATGTTAATTCTACAAAGGATAAAAGCTAATTAAAATATTGAAAGGTCGTTATTAATGGAATACTTCTCGAGGAAATTATGCATTAACTCGAATTTTATTTCAATTAGTCCTTCCTTTGACGAAATATCTTTGATTTATATTATCAAAAAGATTTTTACTTTGAAATTAATGTCTCAAAGTGACTGTACAAGAATTCACTAACTTCATCAAAATGACAATGGTAAGAAGAGAACAATTATGTGGTGATAATCTGAATTTGTTTGGGAGGGAGGACCAGAGGTTCCAATGGTCTAGGTCATATTGGTATTATTCATCGCTTCCATTACCAGAAAGGAATGAAAAGAAAATATGGACATTAGGCATTGCTTTAGCAGGTTGCATACCCAAAGTCTATGATTCTAGAGAGATAGTTTCCTGGTGTGTTGATAAATTTGATCAAAATCAAAGGATGATCCATCTCCAAGAAGAGTCTCTTGTTTCTTTATCACCATCAATCTTCAACAGAATATTAAAACTTCTTTATCCAACAATCATGTTCAAGGGATATGAAACCATAATATTCTTGAAGGAAAAAGATAGTGGACTAGAAATATTGCAGGAGTATCTTGAATATCCAACAACAATGCCTCAAGATATATCTGATACTTAGGTCAGTTCTCTGAAAAACCCCTATCGAGAGATAACATTTTATTTTTCCAGAGTAACAAGTCAAGATTCTATAGCCAGTATTCCTTAGTTGGATCTTTATATTTTGGATTTCATAGTTCATGAACAAGCAATCTTTGACTGGGTTAAGATCATACCTGGAGAAATTTATTCTCAATTATCAAATTTCAAGAAAAACAAGAGATTTCATATGTCCTCATATTTGATATTTTCTATTACGTATTGTCATGTTTTTAAGGGTCTGAGTGTGGGAAGGAAAGTCGAATGTAAAATTGAACAAGTACCAATATGGTACCAAGAAATATGGTAACAAAACGCTACTTATCATTTCTATGAAGTTTATAATGGATTTGTTTCTTCTTTCGAGAAACGTGTCTTTGGGCCAAAAATATCCAAAATATATTTAGAAGCATCAACCTTCCTAGACAAAAAGGGGAGTATTGAAAATATGGAACATTACAATATTGTTGGAATTTATTGTTCTTGTGAAAGGCCTCTTTATCTCCCATACTATGTTCCTGATAAAATGATTGTTACAGAGGTGGCCAGACAATATATATTTTGTGTACATTTATTTCATGATAAAAGAAATAAATAATTTATTCCTTTACCATGGAAAGTTGGAGAAATTCAGTTAAGAAATATTTCAAAAATCTATGAATTTGCAGTATAGTTGGATCAATACAATTTAAAATTTAAAGAATAAATTAAGGGTTTTGATCCCAATCACGTTTTCATGGACCATATGAATTTTTTTGGTTTCAGTACATCACTTTATAATACCTTTTTATTTGAGGAAGAAGGCGACAGTCAAGACCGACCTAAGATAATTATCGAGAATAAACCAGAGGATATTGAAACTATTGTTAGTACTAATACCATCACAAACAAAGGGGAAGAGTGGTTTATGAAATAAGTGCTCATTTTTGTTATAGAGTTATTAACCTCCTAACCATTGTGTCATCATCTCCTAGAGGTTACCTATCCAATCCAACAACTTTCACCACTTCCACCCTGAGTTTACATCCTAATTTCCAATTGGTCACTCTTTTCCTTCGTTAAGGGTGATACCAAAGGGTTGGTCACCCTTTTTTTCCTGCCAAGGAACGACTAGTCACTCTGTCTATGTCTCTAGGGAGTGACCAAACCTAGAAACTCCCATTTTTGGATTCGGTTGCAATGGATGAGATCTCCCACTGATTTCTATGGGTTTAACCTTGAGAAGGCTCCCATTATGAGCTCGAGGATCTTATCCTAATAACTATATGGCCTTATCCCTAAATCACTATAAGAACCAAGCCATTTCCCATGGGAAGGGGGGAGGAAAGAGCTAGTAAACTTATGTTGCTACTTTTGCTACCAAATTTGGGAAAGGAAATTGGAAAGAGACTGTTGCATCAAATTCTCCATTTCTAAGTTGTAATGTTGTTTCAGTAATTAATAGAGGGTGTACTAGACGTTTCCCTCTATTCAATTGTCTATTTTATTGTGTATATTCATATAGATAAAATTAATAGAGTTATGTGTTACAATATATTAGAATATTTGTCATTGATTTGTATGCATATACATTGATCTTGGAAAGGATCTTGTTTCATTGTGTACAGATTGTTGTCTCTTGGAGAAAGAATAATATTCGCATAAGAAACCAACCAGAAGCATGCAGGAACAACCTTCGGAAATCAAGTATACTTCCTCTTTATAAAGACTCCTAGTTACCTTTTTCATATAGATCAGATATTGAAACTTCCATATATTACATATCTATATCTATATTAGGTATAGGAAGAACCTAAGGGAGCTCAGCTCCTGCAGGGCTCAAAATCCCTACAACATATTGGAAACCATATTGGGGAATGCCCTTTATGTGTTTTATTCCTTATTCATGTGTTTTATTTCTAATATATTCATCCAATTAAGTGTCCTGATTTGATTCCCAACCTTTGTTGTACTCTTTCATGAGTTTAGTTGAAGAAATATCCACCTTGTATCTGATATATCCCATCCAAATCTAGCATTTTTTTCATTTCTCTATTTTGGTCGCACCTTCCCAGTGTACACAGAGTGACCCAAGACCTTTTGGTCACACTTTTCCTTCCTTAGGGGAGCGACCATATTTTCCCCTATCCTTACCGGGAGCGACCATACCTTCTGGTCGCCATGTTTCTTTTACTGGCAGCAACCAAGTTTATCTATCTCCCTTTGCAGGGAGCAACCATCCTCTTAAAAACCCCTTTTAAATAGTTATCCTTCAAAAAATTTACTCAAGTTCATTTCCACTGGTTTCCTTCAACACTCCAGACCTGCCTTAGGCCTGTCTCACTGGTTTTACTTCAAATTCTTTTGAAATTTATGAAATTTAGCTTCTCCTCTTTGTCACCTTGTGTGATTGATGGGTACAATCATAATAATCTAGTGTAATCCCTTCAATTAAGTAGAAGGCTATTGGTATTTGTTTGAGAAGATTCATTTCTTCCCTTTTTGTTTTGTAAGTCTCCTTTTCATTAGTTTGAGTTGTTGTTGTTTCCCAAAACATTTTCCGAACCCTTCAGACTATTGTCAAGACTTGAATTTTTGTGTGCTTAAATTTTTCCTATTTGTCTCTTTCTCCCAAATTTTGCATTCATTACAAAACATTTTTTATTGAAAGTGAAAGTTGAAGAAGAATTTTGTTTCAATTTTCATATAGTTTGAAAAACGAAGAGAAAAAAAAAAACATTACATTTAGAGTGTTGTAGAACATGGTTGAAACAATCTGTGTTTGGTTAAGAATGTAGAAAATCATCCAATAGTTTGGTTGGAAAATTTTCCTTTCTTCTCCTTCGAAAGAAAAAAATTGAATCGGTATGCATTAGGGTGTTCTATTGCAAAGGAAGTAAAAAGAAAGATAGTCTTCTCCCTCCCGTAAATAAGATTCATTGAAAAGAAAATTCTTGAAATTTCATTCTTTTTCACATATTTGGTGTTGATTCCTTACACATAATACGTTCCAATTCCACACAACCTTTTGAGTAAAAAACAACTTTAAAAAGGAACACACGTTAATAAAATTTACTAGACATTCTAGAACACTAGATAAAATTTAAGTTTCATTTTCTAGAACAACAACAGTAGTCCGGGTTTAGGGTATTTGGAGTAAGAAAAGTGAGTGAACTCTCCAAGACCACAAAAAACAAACCATATAACACTAAAGAGTGCTTAAATCTAGCCTTCGTATAGGCATATCCGGAAACCCCCTCTCACATAGGGGTGAAACATGAGGTCACATGCGGGAGAGAAGTAGAGATTACCCCTCTGAGGCTTAACCAAACCTAGTGGAATGAGAGTATAATGGGGGTTCTTCTTGAGAATCAGTTGTTTTCATTTGGTCTAAAAAATTCACGAATCCCAGATCCATTTGGGATCCTTTGGAGAATTTTTCAGTCCTCTTGTTTTTAGTACTCTTGGATAATTTCAAACATGTTATCATGCCCATAATTTCAGACCTGACTATCTATTGTACCCACCCTAAGGATGACTACGTGTTGGTGACATTAGTTTCCATAATATTTAAGGCCTTTACACAAGGTTATGGTAAAGGGGATTCTTCACTGTACCTGGAACAAACGTTGGTCAAACTCACTCGGGCTCCTTGGAGGGAAACCCACAGATAGAACGTTGGGGATCTTGCACCAAGGTGTAAGTCTATTAAGAAGGCCGCCAAAATAATTGATCTACCCTCTCACCCCAGACCCTTCACACGAGTTCCTACGATGTTGGATTTCATCACCAACTAGTAACATCATTGTGAGAATTCTTGGTTTGTTTGCTTGATTCCTATATTTTTTAGCATGTGTTATTTTCTTCTCTTAGTTTGCTTTAGGATTGTCATTGTCATAATTTCATCCTGGCCTACCAATACTTGCATAGGTCTTGGATGATGCAAGGTTTTTCTCCTTTACATTATGAAACGTTGCCTCCTAATTCACCTTAATACCATCCTCGTAAAGAACTCAACGAGGAACACCACTTTGAATCTAGAAGTATTATTACTCCTTTGATTGAACGACCAGAGGACACCAATTTTTGAGAGGGATTTGTACTACCCGCAAATCCACCCTTGACTGGTCCTCTTGGTCCCCTCCTCATATGAGTAAACTCTTATGGAGAAAGTGAACTTGATACTAATTACCCTTGTCTACCACTTGTACCCTACCAAGACATCGTGAACATGGAATCCCAACAATTCCACTCGTCAGAAGGATTCTCCATGCCACCACAAGCTTCTGGTCCATCCAATCCTATCCATACCCCTGAAAAACCCTTTGGCCACAACATTTTCAATTTATTAGATACAACTATTGACTCAGATTTTGAACTATTGCATCGAGATCCTTCCCATGCCTCTTCACACACTCCCCTATTGAAATATTGTAATTGCAAAGAGTATTCTATTTATTATTCATGTATTATTCATTAATTCAATCCCCTTTTGTGGATTGATCATGTCGGGCATTGTAAATGACCAAATCCCCTTTTGCGGATTGGTCAAACCCTAATTATAATAGGAAGAATGAGAAGTCGACCCTACCAATGAAAAGACACTTCAGTTCAGTGCCTACTAGATTGTATAAATAAGAAAGGTCAGCACCTCATTTGTTCACTCACTTACTTGTTCTTCAAAGCACAAGTTTTGAGCTACAATTGGAGAAGAAGAGAGAGAGAGAGAGAGAGAGAGGTGCACTACTCGGGAGAGGAATTTCTGTATTGTTTGGCTTATTCTCTTGGCATTGTATTGGCTATCTATATTAAGGAAGTTTTTGTTGGGTTTTCTCCCCCATGAGGGTTTCCCGGGATAAATGATGTGTCTCTTGTGATTGTGTATTTCTCAGTAATCCTATATATGCTATGGCTATCTAGTAAATTTAAAAAAAAACTAATAATAGCTAAAACCTTAACATGGTATCAGAGCTAAGCTAAAGACAACATCTTTCACAAGAAGAAGAAAAATGTCATTGTTGTCGTACATGAAAATTAGGGCTTTTTATTGAGAAAGAATTTCAGCCCCAAATCCATCTAGAAAAGTGCGCCCTAGCTCAAGGAACACTTTGGAATGTTCAGTGCACCTTTTCAGTGGGTAGATATCCCAAAAAGTGAAACCATGGTTTTCACAAAGTACCAGAAGTACCAAAAAACCAGAAGTACCAGAAAACCAGAAGTACCAAAAAACCAGAAGTACCAGAAAACCAGAAGCACCAGTCCAGAAATCCGTTGGTCAAGTTTGAGGCGGGGGGGAATTTGGATTTATATACATCTAATTGTACTAGCCTACTCGACTCAACTCACACATATAGCCAATGGATCATAATTTTAAAATTTGAAGTTTGAAAAATTAGGGTTTCCTCATAAAACCCTAAGTTGCAGTTACATAAACAATTGCAGTATCAGTTGAAGTATCAGTTGTAGTACCAGTTGAAGTCACCCTTCAAGTCTTTAAGAGTTGGTGATCATTATCACTTCTACCAGATGATGCCACTACCTGCAAATGTCGTCAGAGGTATGTACTCACACATGTTTAAATTCTTAAGCTTTAAAGGGTATTTGCAGGAGAAGGGATCTCTTCCCATAGATCCAGAAGAATCTCAAGATTCAACACATTCAGAGGAATAATGCAACCCGGGTTAGATTATTCCGATATGCATCTATTTGTTATGAAATTGTTTTTTATTAGTGTTGCATGTTGAAACTATGACCATCATACTAACCTTGGTCAAAATCCAAGTCAAGGTATTAGATGGATTAAAGTAGATATCATAGAGTTTATTCTCTAACCCAGCCTTATGTCAAGATAACATATTGTCTTAGTACAGAAGACTGGATGAATAAAGAACTTGTCATCTTGAGTGGAGGAGACCTGGAAGAAAAGAAACACACTCATTCTTGATGACAAGACTCCAAATTCTAGGTTCAATTAATTAAGTTGATAAGATTCAAAGTTGTACATGACAAATTTGATAACTACCCCATTACAAGTAAACACTATAGTTGAGGTATCCGTCTTTGAAAAGTATTATGCTTGGTAGAATGTGAGAATATTGAGATAAATGCTTAATGTAACAGATACAATTAACATCTCCTCTAGGAGAAACTTCTTGTGTTGATTCCAAGTTACCATGGAGGAATGTTTGATCACAACACTAGAAGAGTGTTGACCTCATTTCATATTGTATTTGTTACTTTTGATCTTTTCTTCAGACATGTCACAAGTGATATCTCTAAAGGAGCTATTGTGATGATTATTCGTGCTATTGTTTTATCTACTATTATCAAAAGAGTATTATTCTTGCTTGTCATTTTTTTGACCTTGTTTCAGGTCACAGGTGATAACCCTGAGGAAGCTATAGTGAATTTTTCTTAAGGAAACATATTATATAAGATATGAAGAAGACTATGTACATGACCATATACACTCATGTACCAAAGAAGATGAAGAATAAGCTATATTTTGAGATTCTGAGTATCTCATATGAAGATTAATTGTAAGGATCAGAAGGCTCCAAAGATGACCAAACATTAGATCAAGATCCCACAACAAAATTATTCAAAGTTTAATGAAGCCACCTTGACAGGAAGCAGAACTCGTTTGAAGCCTGACTCAGTATTTCATACTTAGACTTGGTATTCAACACTAAGTATACCCTGTAAGAGATGATGAAGTCCTTGTAGACTCAGAAGAAATTGAGAGTAATCCTGATCTCATAAATGATGAGATGAAGAGACAACTTCTAGGACTGGGAGACAGATTTCGTGAGAAGACTAGATCGTAGCTTCAAAAACTTCTAGGAGATATGAAATCTCCTGGGAAGATTCCCTTGTTTTAGTAACAGATAAGGAAGCCAGTCATAAAGACTAGGATATGGATTCTTCCATGAGACTAGAAGAGAAGTTAGTATTGACTTCCAATATTGATCTATACAGATCAAGCATGTTTCAGATGTACAAATCTTGATTTGTGTCTAGAGGATTCTCCCAGCAAAAGGGAGAAGACTATGAAGAGACACTTATTGAAGAAATAGTTCCAGTATTTATGAAGACAACCAAAACAACCATGATTCATATACAGTATGAGATGCAGGGGGGGAAATCCCCATATTTAAAATTAAGTGGTAGTTGGTGCATTACATTAGTTGGTTCATGGAGACATGACTACAATGAAAGATAGAATTACCACCATGAAAGAAGAAGAGATATCTTCAGTATCAGTTATTGAGCCACTCTCAGTTCAGATGAAGCTATTGTCGTGATAGAATAAGAGGAGTTACTCACAGATTTCAGTAGCCACAATGAGGATGAAGCAATCATTCTCAGCTTTAGAGCAGGTGCAGGTGCAGAGTCTCAGTTCTAGAAGGAACAGTTGCAATAAGAGGAGAGGATGTACTCTCAATCAGTGATACAGGTAGTGCTTTCCAGAGAGCACATAGAGCTAGCACATGATTGTGCATATTGATTTGTAGCTAAGAAAGTGTACCAGATTGGTACAATGTGATGAGAAAATTTGATTTGAAGATTGAAGATAGAAATACTTTTGTCTTCCAGTTGAAGGAAGATTTGTATGTGTTGAAGAAAGCTTGTAGAGCTTGGTATGGAAGAATTGACAGTTTCTTGATGAGCTTGGGATTTACCAAGAGTAAAGTTGATTCTAACCTTTATCTCAAGGTTATGAATGATGAGCGAGTGATGTTACTACTATATGTATATGATGTATCCTTGACAAGATCACATATTGCAGAAGAAGCTCACCACAAAGTTTGATGGAAGACCTAAATGCATTATCTCTTAGGTATTGAAGTTTGGTAGAGCACAGAGAAGATGTTCCTTAACCAATATGCAGTTAAAATTGAAAAGGGTTGACATGTTGAAATGAAAATCCATGTACACACCCATGGAAACAAAGTTGAAGCACTTGGTAGATACCTCGTCAGAATTGGTTGATGCTACTCTATACAAACAATTTATTGGTTTGGTGATGTATCTGACAAATACCATGCTAGATATATGTTTTTCCTTGATTCAGTATCTAGTAGAACCCAGATGTGTTCACATCTATTATACTCAGATCATGAGATACCTTAAGGGTACATTGGATTTTGGTCTCTATTATACTAGAGATCATGAATTCAGACTAAGTGGTTACACCGATTCAGATTGAGATGGAAGTGTTTATGATAGAAAGAGAACTTCATGATGTTGTTTTAGTCTGAGGTCAGCCATGATCTCATGGAAGAGTAGGGAGCAATTTAGCGTTGTTCCAAGCACAGTAGAAGTGAAATACATTGTTTCATGTTCCACTAGTTGTGAATCCATATGGCTTCAGATGTTGTTCACTGATCTATTTGATATGGATATGGAAGCCACTGTGATTCTATGCGATAACCAAGTTGTTTAAAATGATGGAGAACCATGTGTTCCATGATGATTCTAAGAACATATAGATTTTGTATCACTTCACCCATGATATGATGTAGAGAGGAGCTATAAACTCCAATATGTTGAAATAAATGAACAGGTTGCAAATGTGTTAATGAATCCTCTATCTCGTGTAAAGTTTGAGCACTTTTGAGACAAGCTTGGTATAGTCTGAAAGGATCTCCCTCGAAACGGGGAGTAGTGTTGATGATACTATGGTATCCTGATTAGTCGTGGTAACTCCGTTAGGATTTTATATCCTAGGGAATCTTATGATTCATGGGCAGATCTTTTAGGTCTGTCAGAGTACCACATGGTAGCTCCATTAGGATTTTATATCCTAGGTAATATTTTTGATTCCTGGGCAAGTCCTTTGGATTTGTCAGACTACCACAAAATGTTGTTGATGCCAGCCTAGTGATGAATATTTCCATCTTAATTGTTGTGATTATGTGCCAGCTTAATTGTTGTGATGATGTGCCAGCTTAATTGTTGTGATGATGTGTCAACTTAATTGTTGTGATGATGTGCCAGCTTAATTTTTGTGATGATGTGCCAGCTTAATTGTTGTGTTGATGTGCCAGCTTAATTATTGTGTTGATGTGCCAACCTAGTGTTGTGATGCCATTCTTGTGCTGATGATATTCTAGCCTCATGTTTTGTTGATGTCCCATCCTAGTGGTGTGATGTCAACCTCGTGCTGATGATATTCCAACCTCGTGTTGTGTTGATGTGCCAGCCTAGTGTTGTGATGCTAGCCTCATGTTGATGATGTGTTAGCCTCATGTTGTGATGATGTGCCAACCTCGTGTTGTGATGATGTGTTTCCAGCCTTGTGTTGTGATGTCAGCCTCGTGTTGATGATGTTGTGTTTCCAGCTTTGTGTTGTGATGCCAGCTTTGTGTTGAATATTCGCAGCCTAGTGTTGATGTTCATGATGCCCCAGCCTTTGTGTTGTGTTGTTGTTGTTATTGATGATGATGATGTATTAGTTTTATAATAATCCATGTTGATGCATATGTTGATGATGCCACTTCATCTTCTTGCTGAAGATGATATTGATGATGCCACTTTAGTTTCTTGCTAAAGATGATGATGATCATGATGATGATTTTATTTCATCTTTAATGTTGAAGATGATAATATTACTTTAGCCTCATGTTAAAGAAGATGATGATGTTAATTTAGCCTCATGCTAAACATGTTGATGATATTCCTTTAGCCTCGTGCTAAAGAAGATGATGATGTTACTTTAGCCTCATGTTGATGAGGATGATGATGCTACTCAAGCTCCATGCTGAGAGCAATGATGATGAGAAAAAATTTCGATGATTTATAGATATGCCAGTCAGTGTTCAAGATGTTGTTGATGTTGCTGCCCTCTCTCTCTCTCTCCGATGATGTTGTAGAATACCCTTCTTGTTAAGGGGGAGTGTTGAAATATTGTAATAGAAAAGAGTATTCTATTTATTATTGATGTATTATTCAATAGATCAATCCCCTTTTGTGGATTGATAATGTCAGGCATTGTAAATGACCAAATCCCCTTTTGTGGATTGGTAAAACCCTAATTGTAATAGGAAGAATGAGAAGTTGACCCCCAAATTAATTTAAGGTGGTTCTAACCACATAGAATGAGAAGTTGGCCCTTCCAGTGAAAACACACGTCGGTTCATCGCCTGCAACATTGAATAAATAAGACAGGCTAGCACCTCATTTGTTCACTCACTTAATTATTAATCAGAGCGCAAGTTTGGAGCTACAGTTGGAGAATAAGAGAGAGAGAGAGAGAGAGAGAGAGAGAGAGAGAGAGAGAGAGAGAGGCACACTACTTGGGAGAGGAATTTCTGTATTGTTTGGTTTATTCTCTTGGCATTGTATTGGCTATCTATATTAAGGAAGTTTTTGTTGGGTTTTCTCCCCCATGAGGGTTTCCCATGACAAATGATGTGTCTCTTGTGATTGTGTATTTCTCAGTGATCCTATCTATTATATGGTTATCTAGTAAATTGAAAAGAAACATAATAATAGTTAAAACCTTAACATCCCCATCCCCCCACATTTGGCATATCCCATATGTTTCAAACTTCATTCCCTCGCCTCTCCCCTATACATTCCACATTACAACATGATCAACTGAACTTGATACCAAACCAAACATTGAAATTTAAATCTGTATCACAAGTTGTCCCAACCATCTTAGTGCCACCCTTAACGGGCTAACCTTCTACACCCTCCACTGGGGGTAAACCTCTATTTAGTCCACCATTCCTAGGAGGAGATCCAAAATTTCTAGGACAAAAGCCTTTGACAGGATGATTTCCTCCCTAGGGGAGTCAAATAATGGGCTTAGGACAACAACCATCCATGAGCCAACCTTTCACTGAGGGAAAATCCCTATTCTTAGGACAAATATATGATCATCATCCAATCAGGGGGAAACCCTTGATTTTCAGATCATTTTCAATAGGGGCATCCCTCCCATTGGGATCCAACCTCTCTTCGCTTGGGGGAAACCACCCACTAGGGGTAAAACCCTAGTCACAAGGCCATACTTTCTCTGGGGGGAAACTAACACCTATCGAACAATAACCAACATGAGGCCAAACTACAACTACTAGCCTACTTCCAGGCCACCCATATCTAGGAATGGACAATATTGTATGGAACCAACATAATCAACCCATAAACCATACAATTTTCATTCAACAAGGAGGAGGACCACCTTATGATGGCGTACCTCCTAGAGGACCTCCCTATGGCAGGGGACCCTCACGGGACCACCCTATGCTAGCAGACCTTCTAGAGGACCGCCCCATTTTGGGGTACCACCCTATGATGGAGGACCTCTTGGAGGACCACCCTTTGGAGGATAAACCCCTAGGGGACCACCCTATGGTGGAGAACCTCTTGGAGGACCACCCTATGGAGGAGGACCCCCTGGGGAACCACCTTATGGTGGCGGGCCTCTTGGAGGACCACCATATTGAGGAGCGCCCCCTAGGGGACCGCCCTATCATGATGGACCTCCTAGAGGACCTCCAGACCAACCCCCCCATGGAGGAGGACCATATCACCAACCTCCACAGGTCAACAAACAACTTTCATTCTTTGAAACTTTATATATTCTAGATCTTTCATGGTTGACTAATGACCATATGCCATTCCCACTTTTTCCCCCCCATTCCCGCCAAACTCCCATCAGAAATTCAAAAATTCAATGGAAAACCTAGAGAATATATGAATAATCACATAATGACCTTCCATCTATGGTGTTTTTCAAATTCCCTTATGGACGACTCTATTCGATTACAACTTTTCCAGCGAACCCTTATAGGATCAAACACTAAATGGTATATCAAACTACTACGTAACTCCTTTGATTACTTCAATTCCCTTGCCATGGCATTTTTGACACACTTCTAATTACCTATATATGAGACCGGTACTGAGCGCTTAACCTCGTTATGCCAATCAACGACCACCCGTATTTTAGATCACATTCATGAATGGAGGTGTCGACGATGATTAATCAAAGCCACAATCTTGGATCAATTATTAGTTGATTGGTTCACAAAGTCTCTTTTGCTAGATATAACTCAATATGTTTCCATGGTGTTGGGGTCCTATAATTATAGGTAACTCGATTCTTCGGTTGTTGATTTGGCGTTTCTATCGTGATGACGAAGTCTGGGTGAGTTGACCCCTTTTTCCTCTCCATCCATTTCACCTGATCCTCCATCACTCTGTTGCATCCTTCATCCACCTATGTACCCTCACTCCCTTATCCATTCATCCCATTGGCTACATATCGCTCGCCACCCATCCATGAATAAAGAAACTTAGGATAGAAAACATTAGGTTAATAATAAATGATTAGTGGTGATTTTTAAGATTAATTAGTGTAATAAATCAATATCAATTAAATTAATGTAGTTATATTAATAAGCTAGGTTAATCTTGTTAGTAATTAATTAATTATTAATTAGTTAATTAACTAACTAATAATTAAGTTAGTATTTAGGTTAATTTAGGTTAGTGTTAAACATTAAAATAAAACAACAATAAACATTAATTAATATAAAACATTTAATAAAAAGCATATAAAAAATTAAAAACCAAATATAATATAACACAACAAAAAAAAAAACATAAAAACAAAATGAATCATAAATAAAAACTAAACTATATAGTTAATACAAAGTAATAAAACAAATATTAAAACTAACACATAAATAAATAAAATCAAACATTAATAAAATGAAACTAAAACAAAAATTTAAAAATAATAAATAAAGAAAAAAGCCAAAAACAAATAAAATAAAACATAAAGCACACATTATGCACTTATCCCAAGGTAAATAAATCCACGGACATAAAAAATTATGGACCCCCCATGCTTTTCGAACTTTAACGGAGGGGGGGGGTCCGAAAAGTGGTATTGGGAGGGACACTTGTCACCTCTAGGTGATTTCAGACCCCCCCCCCTCCCAATACCACTTACCACTTCAGGGGGGGTCCAGAATACCACCTTCCCCCATGCAAAACCACCCGTCCAAAAACTCAAAACCGTCATTTTTCAAATTCTGAACAGTCCTCTTCCAAAGCAGATTTCGGGTGAACGAAAATGGATTTTGAAAAACCAAAAGAGTTTTTTCTCCAGAATGGGCTGAAGAACAAAAAACTCTCTCAGTTTTTGCACATGTGCCACCACATGGGATAATAGAAGCTATCTTTCAAACTCATTTTTTGGATTTTTGGTTCTTTCTGTTTCAGCCCTGATTTTGCGGCAGCTATTTCGGCGAGATGGAGATGAATTTGGAGAAAAAAAAAGAGGTTGTTGTCCAGAAAATACTCATATACAATAACCTCCTTCAGTTTTTTCCCAGGTTTCATCATTAAAGAGAAACAGATGTCTGAGCGGACCCCCGTTTTGCATAAATTCGGCCCATCTTTCATGGCGAACAATTCAGGATTTTTGGGGATTTGTTACTATTTTTTACCGAGGTGGTTGAATTTGACCTCCTAAGCCTAGAGAGAGTCGGTTCCATATATTTTGATAAGAAAAATGTACAATGGTTGATGATTGAGCTCGGGATTCATGCCCCATAGGGGATACATTGTAATTTTCTAGATGACTTTCTAGAAATAAAAATTGTATCTGCAAGATTCTTATGTTAGACTCCATGGTGATGTTTTTCTCTGAGTAAATGTTTTCTTTCTCTGTCAATCCATTCATGTTTTTCCCTGATCTAATCATTGAAATAAATATTAAGAACAGAACCTGTTTTTTGCACTTTGTTTCTGGTCTTTTAATGCTCTGCATGTTTTCATCTAAAGTTGAGCATAGGAATTCTTGGCTACTCCTATGATTGATGGATTTTCCCTTCTTTTCCTCTCCTCCACTTGCATTTAATTCAATTTGATCCAAGAGTCTTTCTATCCTTCCCTGTGGAGACAATCTTTTACATCTGAGATAGATCCATTTTTTGAAAGGTAGACCCCATGGCCCAATGAAAATTCAAGTTTTAGATCTCCCAAACATACCAAATCCATAAACAACCCCATGTTCTACATAAATAGCCTAATATCTATTCAAACAAATCTATATCAAATAGAGAGATCCCTCTCTGAGTCTTGGAGGGATAGATCCAAGACTCGAAGTGTTTTTTATGTTACCTCTGTGACTGCCTCCACAGCCTTGGGAAAATTACAGAGTGCTAATAGAATGGAAACCATATTGGGGACCTTTCTCCAATAGTACACTTCAAAGTTCTAGATCTGATCACTGATGGTGGACAGTGACCAGACACAAAAACGTTGAGATCATTCACCTAATGACTCCAATTAGCTCCAGATAGTTCCAACTCAAAGACTCCACTGGAGGAAGAACTTGAAGCATGACCAAGCAGCCTAGAAAGACCAGGTACTCAAGATTAAATTGTATTCATGATATTATTGGTTTCATTTGCAATTACTTTCTCTCTTATCATTATCTTGGTCCAGAGTATATTGTTGAAATCCAGGATGATCATTTTCAACCTGAAGAGCCTCAAAGGATTGAGCTCATTCCCATAGATATGGTACACACTCAAATACCTATAGGAAGCCTTGATAAACATAATCCTCCTGCCTTGTTTCCTACATATGTAAAAATTCCAGATTCACAAGTTAAAATTCCAGCTTGTTCTAAGCTCCTTGCTTTACCTCCTATACCTGTGAAAGTCCCAGACAGATACAAACCTCTGGTTTTGCCTTCTTTCCTCCATGACCTCCCTGCAAATTATACCAATAATCTGCCCAGGTTTGATGGAGAGAATGCCAATATTACTGCTGAAAAACACATCCAGAGGTTTGAAGATTTCCTTGAACTTTATGAGTTTGAAGATGACGATGTATATATAAGAATCTTTGCCCTGTCTTTTCAAGGTAAAGTTAAGAACTGGTTTAAAAATATTCGAGTTGCAAGCATTAACAATTTCCATCAGTTTGTGCAAGTTTTCTTAGATTGATGGGTCATCATGAGAAATGTATTTCTCATACTAGAAGAGTATGACCATTTGAAAAGAAAGCCAGGGGAAATAGTACAATAGTTTTCAACAAGGTTCAATAAGGTATATCATGCAATGCCTGTTGATATAAGGCCACCCCGAGGATCATTTCACTTTCATTTCCCAGATGCCTTCGATCATGAGATGACATTTCAATTAAGAGAAAGGAACATTGCAACTCTTGAAGAAATGCAGAACATTGCAGTTGATGTGGAGGCCAACTTGCTGATCAAAAGGTCAAAGGCAAAGAACAAAGAAAAGGAGAAGATGAAATCTTTAGAAGCTAAAATGGATGTTATGTCCAGCACCATGGAAGAGATGCTGCAGAAGATTAGCAAAAGAGAAAAACTTGATGTTCAAGGACATAATGTTCCATTGATTTCAGAGAAAGAAAAGGTCAATGTTCCCAAACATTTTGTAGCTCACCCTTGGTACCTTGGTTTGGATAATGATTCTTTCATGTATTCAATTCACGACGTGGTCAAAGATGAAACTCTTTCTCAACTTGCAGAGGAACAACCAACTGATATGATGTGCATGTTTGATGACATTCCTTACTTGGATCATCTACCCAAGGGTGATCAGTATGATGATGAGCATGAGTCTAAAATAGATGTGGACTTTTCAAAGAAATCAGCAACATGTCGTTGGTAGGAAGAAGATTAGTTACAACTCAGATATGAAAATCAGCCTTTGCAGAACAATCATGACAGTGATGAGGAAAATCCAGAAAACTTCAGAGTAAGAGAAAAATATTTTCCCTTATGTTTCTCATCTTTTCAATTTCTGAAAAGAAACTCTAGGCCAGTTGTAAATAGTGAAGACAGAAAATTCCTTGATCAATCAGATGAAGATTCCATTGTTGATATGGAGGCTATTCTAAACCCAAAATTGCAGCCCTTGACCGACTTTGATTTTCAAATTCCAGATGAAAGATTAAAGCCTAAGATAAATTATGAGTTAATCCAAAATAACTATGTACCATTATGATTTAATTCATTTCAATTTTTGAAAAATAATCTTGAGTATATGTTGAAGGATAAACACATAGAAAGCCAGAACCCGTCATGTGAATCAATGAAGCAATCTTGTAAATCATTTCAGGATACCATAGCAGCAATTTTAGATGATTATGTGGTTGAGTTTGATGATGACTGCTCAGAGAAACCAACACTATCTTCATGGGAAGAAGAATTCTAATTACCACAAAGCCAATATGACAATCAAACTCTGCATACTAATCAAGATTGCAAGGAGGAAAGTGCAGAAAATTTTCAGGAAAATGCAAACTGCCTACCCCTATGTTTTGCCTCACTCCTGAGAAAACATTGCAAGAAGATTGTAAACAATAAGAAAGAGGAATGCTATAATGCATCAGTTGAAGAGAACAAGGATGATCTAGAAGCTGGTCCAAAAGTACAACTCGTGAATCTTTTTGAAGGCCAAATATCAAATGAAATCTCGAAGCCTGAGACAAGGGATGAGCTGATCCATTTTGATTCATTTCCTTTATGCTTTAATTCTTTTCAGATTTTGAGAGGGAACCTTGGACTGATTTTGGTTGAGGATCACAGTGTAAGCCATGAAATGCCAGCAGAACAAATTCCACAGTCATCTGAAATATTTTATGACCCTATAGTTGATATGCTGGATGGATTGTGTTTTCAAAGATAGTTTTCATTTACTCCCAATGATTTCAAAAACTCTTATGATATGGATATGATCAGAAAGTCATCTACAAGGGTGTGTTCAGCAGAAGCATCATTTCAAAATCCATCAGAAAATTTGCAGTCATATCAGAAATTGCATGAGGATGCAAATAGAATAGATACAATGCCAAATCATGTTGTTGATTGGGATAAAATTAAAAATCAAGGAACATGTCAGTTCTACCTTGATCCTATAGTCACCTATATGGAGAAATTTTTCACTGGAGAACCCCAATCTATCTCTAGCATTACTTTGGTTATTCAAGATTGTCGAGGTCTCTATTGTAAAGATCAAATATGTTTTCAGCAATGGCCACTACACTTTGTAGTTTTGAATCTATGGACAAAAGGTCAAGTAGCCTTTTTGACTGTGCTAACAAGAAGTCAAGCAGTCCCCTGGTCTCAGCAGCTACTGGATTGGTTTCATTGGCATTTTTGTATTATTTTATTTAGCATGATTTTCAGAAGTATAGGGTAGGTAAGAGGATGTGAATAAGCTCAGCATTCTGAGCATTGTTTTTAGCAGTGTTCATTTTGATTTGGTTTCAGTTGAAAGATCAAAACAGGTACTGGTTGCAGAATAATTTTGGGATAAGCCCAATGAATAAAGCATTGGTCTGCATGTTCAGATTTCAGTGGTTCTTGACACCTCCTGAAAGAGATTCCATCCCTAGGTGAAGCCTATGTTAGGGTCCTATAATTATAGGTAACTCGATTCTTCGACTGTTTATTTGGCATTTCTCTCGTGATGACGAATCCTGGCTCGGTTGACCCCTTTTTCCCCTCCATCCATTTCACCTGATCCTCCATCACTTTGTTGCATCCTTCATCCACCTCTGTACGCTCACTCCGTTATCCATTCGTCCCATTGGCTACATCTCACCCGCCACCCATCCATGAATAAACAAACTTAGGATAGAAAACATTAGGTTAATAATAAATTATTAGTGGCAATTTTTAAGATTAATTAGTGTAATAAAGAAATATTAATTAAATTAATGTAGTTAGATTAATAAGATAGGTTAATCTTGTTAGTAATTAATTAATTATTAATTAACTAATAATTAAGTTAGTATTTAGTTAATTTAGGTTAGTGTTAAACATTAAAATAAAACAACATTAAACATTAATTAATATAAAACATTTAATAAAAATCATATAAAAAATTAAAAACCAAATATAATATAACACAAAAAAAAACATAAAAACAAAATAAATCGTAAATAAAAACTAAACTATATAGTTAAAACAAAGTATTAAAAAAAATATTAAAACAAACACATAAATAAATAAAATCAAACATTAATAAAATGAAACTAAAACAAAAATTTTAAACTAATAAATAAAACAAAAAGACAAAAACAAATAAAATAAAACATAAAGCGCACCTTATGCACTTATCCCAAGGTAAATAAATCCACAGACATAAAAAATTCCTAACACCCCCCCGTGCTTTTCGAACATCAACGGGGGGGGGGTCTGAAAATTGGTATTAGGAGGGACACTTGTCACCTCCAGGTGATTTCGGACCCCCCCCCTCCCAATACCACTTACCACTTCAGGGGGGTTCAGAATACCACTTTCCCCCATGCAAAACCGCCCATCCAAAAACTCAAAACCACCATTTTTCCAGTTCTAAACAATCGTCTTACGAAGTGGATTCTGGGCGAACGAAAATGAATTTTGAAAACCCAAGAGAGGTTTTTCTCCATAAAGTGCTGAAGAACAAAAACCTCTCTCAGGTTTTGCACATGTTCCACCATCTGAAAGAATCAAAGCTATCTTTCATCCTCATTGTTCAGATTTTATGGTTCTTTCTGTTTCAGCCCTGATTTTGCGGGAGTTGTTTCAGCGAGTTAGAGGCGAATTTGGAGAAACAAAAAGAGGTTTTTGTATGAAACACACTCATATAAAATAAACTCCTTCAGTGTTTTCCCAGGTTTCATCATTAAAGAGAAACAGATGTCTAAGTGAACCCCCGTTTTGTAGAAATTCGGGCCGTCTTTCATGGCGGACACTTCAGGATTTTTGGGGATTTGTTGCTATTTTTGGCCAAGGTGGTTGAATTAGACCTCCTGAGCCTGGACAGAGTCGGTTCCATATATTGTAATAAGAAAAATGCACAATGGTTGATGATTGAGCTCAGGATCCATGTCCCATAGGGGATACATTATAATTTTCTAGATAACTTTCCAGAAATAAAAATTGTATCTGCAGGATTCTTGTGTTGGACTCCCTGGTGATGTTTTTCTCTAAGTAACTATTTTCATTCTCTGTCAATCCATTTAGGTTTTTTCCTGATCTAATCATTGAAATAAATATTAAGAACATAACTTGTTTTTTGCACTCTGTTTCTGGTCTTTTAATGATCTGCATGTTTTTGTCTGAAGTTGAGCATAGGAATTCTTAGTTGCTCCTATGCTTGATGGATTTTCCTTTCTTTTCCTCTCCTCCACTTTCATTTAATTCAATTTGATCTATCAGTCTTGCTATCCTTCCCTGTGGAGACAATCTTTTACATCTAAGATAGATCCATTTTCAGAAAGGTAGACCCCATTGCCCAATGAAAAATCGAGTTTTCGATCTCCCAAACATACCAAATCCATAAAAAAACCCATGTTCTGCATAACTAGCCTAATATCTATTCAAACAAATCTATATCAAACAAAGAGATCCCTCTCTGAGTTTTGGAGGGCTAGATCCAAGTCTCGAATTGGTTTTGATGTTTCCTCTGTGACTGCCTCCACAACCTTGGGAAAATTATAGAGTGCTAACACATGGGAGGCGTTGTTATCAAGGAACAAGCTATTAGTCAAGACCAATATTTAGATTTGGTATACTCCCAATCTGACACGTTATACGACCTGATTCCTAACATTCCTCGTCTGTCAAATTATCAAACCAAACAAACACCTGGACCCCATGTTGATGGTATGATCAATCATGTTTCTAGAAATACAACCGGTCATATGATTGGGAAACATAGCCAATCGACTAAAGCTACCAATCCTAGCTCATCTGTCCATAACATCACTGCAAGTAATCCCTCTGCCCAAACCTCCAAGGATAATACGATTCAATCAACAGTACAAAAAAACCCACAACAATCCTGAGGAAAAAATAGGGTAATATTAATAAGAAAAAAAAAAATCTTCTGAGCAGTCGAGCCCTAAAACCCAAGAAAACAACGCTGAGGGAAAAACGAAGCGAAAGTCCAAATACCCCTGCATGATTTGTAGAGAGGATCATTTCACTAAATATTGTCCTCATCTCGTTGAAATTCATCAATATATCAAGAGAGGCACATCCTCTTTTACATCAGCAGTTTTGAAAAATCCTTTCCCCCCCAACAACAACAACTTATCACGCAAACACAAGCACCCCTTCCAGGGGGAAACCCTGACTCCCCATTAGTAAATATATTGATGGTTAAATGTATGAACATATATACTAGAGAAAAGAATTACGATTCTCAAGAAGGTGATTCTTTAACCAAAGATCCCCTTTCAACTACCCCACCCAATTTCCCTCTCACACTAGAGAAGCCATCTATCGAACCTACCATATGCCCTCCAAAGGGAGTAATTCATCGCACTACACATAATCCCAATGCTTGGGTAGCCCAACACTATAATATAGTAGAAGATATTTCCCAAGCCCCTTGTGCCATGTAGGCACTCGAAGTACTGAAGTCCTTTCCTACGCACTCTAAAGCCTTATTATCAACCATCGATGGAACTGACCCTGCAGAATCCAATGTTATTTCCTTCTACATGAATTGCAATGAATCTCTCCTATCACATCAATTGGAATTACAAATTACTGTATGATCTCTCAATAAAAATATTTTCTGAAAAGTGCTCGATGAAAGCACCGCAACATGCATTATTTCCTTGACATGTTGGAAATATCCTGGTTCTCCCCAACTTACCACATCATAAACCATCCTTAAATCTTTTGACGGACATTTTTTCAAACCCCACATAATTATCCCCTCCTTAATAGTTGAACTTGAGGGGAAAATTGTTTATGTAGATGTCGAGGTGATCGATGCCACACTCGACTATAATTTTATTTTATGCCGCACCTAGTTTTATGCCATGAAGGCTATGGAATCCATTTTCTTTCAAATTGTTAAATTTCCCCACCAAGGGAAGATCGTTACTATAGACCAACTATACTTTTGTATACCATACGCGCAAATAAATCCTAATGAAAATGTCCCTTTTGTAAGAGAGTTTTCTTCAGGATGAAAACGCATTAGGGTAGGCCTTTATCCCTCTTTAATTGGGAATTTTCCCCTCCCTCCACCAGTGATCCGAATTTATGCAGGAACACAATAAAATACACAAATAACCATAAATACAAAGATGCAGCGGAAATAACACTTCATTTCATTAATATCAAAGAACTGAAATTTGTTTACAGACATAATGGAAATAAACTAGCTAGGGCGTTGGTAGCTTATCTCTGAGAAGAGATGTGGCGTCTATAGGCCTCTAAACTCTCTGTTACAATGAGTCTCGAAGGCCTATATATTATTGAGAAACAATGGAAAACCTTAAACATCCAAAAACCTAACCCTAGGAGATGAAATGCGAGAATATGGGCCCCATCGGGGTGAATTGGTACATCAATTTCCTGGGTTCGTAACTTTGGCATACTATCTCCATTTGACGCACATGATACATCGTTAAAAAGATCTATCTAAGGAATACAACTGTTGATAGCGAATATTAAGTCCGGAATGGACTCATATTCTTTGGAGAATATGAGTATGTTCTAGACTTGATATTCGTTGTCAGCAATTGTAGTTCTCGGGTAGATCTTTCTAACAATGTATCATGTGCGTCAAACGAAGATAGTATGCCAAATTTATGACCCTAGGAAATTGATGTACCAATTTACCCCGACGAGGCCCATATTTTGGTGTTTCATCTCCTAGGCTTAGGTTTTTGTATGTTTAGGGTTTTCCATTGTTTCTCAATAATATATAGACCTTTGAGACTCATTGTAACATAGAGTTTAGAGGCCTATCGCCGCCACATCTCTTCTCAGAGATAAGCTACCAGCACCCTAGCTAGTTTATTTCCATTCTCTCTATAAACAAATTTATGTTCTTTGATATTAATGAAATGAAGTGTTATTTCCATTGCATCTTTGTATTTATGGTTATTTGTGTATTCTTTTGCGTTTCTGTATAAATTTGGATCAGTGGTATAAGAGTGGTCCGCTCTTTCTTGATCCTTCTTTCCATGTCCCCGATGAGGTCGGGGTATAAGGAGTTAGGGCTTGATCTGGTTGAACCTTTTCAATATCATCCTTCCAAACCCCGACGGCCGCCAATGGGGGACGAAACTAAAGATGAGGGAGAAGGAGATCCTTTCAAAATATTGCTTGAGGAGGCCCTTGAAAAACAAAGGAATGTGATGATGGATAACTTCCCTCAAATCCTTCAATGACTGCCCACTGGTGGCGCATCTTCATCTAGCAACCACTCTGGAGGCGCAACCCCTTTTAAGGTACACACAAACTTTGACATTCCCATATTTGATGGTCGAATAGATGCAGACGTCGTAGATAGATGCTTGAATCATTTAGAAGGATATTTCTCGGTTCATTACTTTTCCGACCGAGAGAAGATTGTTTTTTCACTGCTCAAAGCCACCCCCCATATTAAGGATTGGTGGGAAACCTAATGTGAGAAAAAGGACAAGGAGTAACCCTCTCTATTCTTGTCTGTACCCACTTGGAGTTCTTTCCGAGATGCCATCAAGGAAAAATATTATCCCATGGGGAGCTATGAGGACAAGTACATACAATGGACTATGCTGCAGTAGCAAAGGGATCAAGATGATCATGAGCTGACAAATCTATTCCATACCCTACACACAAAGTTGGGTATCAAAGATTCGGAGAAAAATTTGGTGTTGAAGTACCACAGTTTTCTGCACAGATACATTCAAGAGAAAATGGATTTCCTCAACATATCCTCGCTTAGTATGACATATCGATATGCTTCCAAGATTGAGTCGAAATTCAAATAGAAGAAGCAATACTTTGGATCTGTGAATCAAAAGAAAGTGGAAGGTGCCCCCAAACTGTATAACAAAGGACAAATACAAGGCATGGTGGCTCAAGACAACCTTCCAAAGCTACAAGCAAAGAACAAGACCTCAAAACTGAAGAAGGATGTGAGAAAGTGGTGTGAGTTCCATAAGAGGTCCACTCACAACACAAGTGAGTGTCAGGCCAAGCAATCATTGGTGTCTGAGATGAAGGCTTCTGAATCAGATGCATGCTCTGACATTGAATCTAAACCTGAGAAGGGGAATGATAGAGGGAATAATATTATTGATGTGGAGCCCAATTCCATCGTTTCCACCATGAAGATCCAAAATTAAGAACCGAAATATCCAGAGAAGGAGAAGTGTCTCTTCCACTCCCAGATGTGGGTAAAGGGTTACCCGCTACAGTTCATTGTCGACAGTGGGAACCAAAAGAACCTCATTTCAGCATAGGTCGTTAAGCAGCTGGTCTTGCTGACCAAAACACACCCACAACCATACACGATCGAGTGGCTTCACCAAGGACGTTATCTCCGCGTCAGCCAGCAGTGTCGCCTTCCCTACAACATCAATCCATTCACCGATGAGGTATTATGTGACATTGCTCATCTTGATGTGTGTGATGTATTATTAGGCCAACCATACTTGTGGAAGCAACATTTTGTGTATGATTCCTAGCCTCCCACTGTTATTGTTATTTTGGGAAATAAGTTGTAGAGGATACTAGAGGTACCACCTCCTTTCGCTATGTCTTTGGTTACTGCAAAACAATGTAGTAAGCTAATTTCCAAAACTGGGAAATTTGTTTTCCTGATAATATGCCCTCAAGACAAGAAGATGGTTGTGGCCATGACCTCCAGACAGGGCTCCTCCGCACAGCAACAACAAATGGTGGAGGAGTATCGGTACATCTTCACCTCACTCGTAGGGGTGCCTCTGCACTATCAGGTCAAGCACCCCATCAATCTGACCCTGGGTTCATTGTTCCCTAATGGACCGATCTATCGATGCTCTGTTCTGGAGAACGATGAAATCAAGAGGCAGATTCAGGAATTGTTGAAAAAAGGTCACATCTTGCCAAGTTCATCACCCTGTGGGAACCTAATCATGTTGGTGGAGAAGAAGGATGGGACTTGGAGACTCTGTATTGACTATCGGGCACTGAACAAGATAACTGTCTGGAATAGGTACCTGATCCCACAGATTGATGACCTTCTGGACCAACTCAAAGGGGTGAAATATTTTAGCAAGATCAACTTCAAATCTGGGTATCACCAGGTACCAATCGAACCGTCTGATGTGTGGAAGATTTCATTCAAAGCCAAGGAGGGCCTTTTCAAATGGATGGTCATGCCTTTCGGGTTGAAGAATGCTCCTGCAACCTTTATGAGGCTGATAGACGACATATTGCAGCCATTCACCAATTCATTTGTAGTAGTGTACTTGGATGACATCCTGATATTCATCCAGACTTGGGAAGAGCACCTCCACCATATCCGATAGGTCCTCTAGACA
The DNA here is from genome assembly GCA_032191745.1 of Picea mariana. NCBI lineage: Eukaryota > Viridiplantae > Streptophyta > Pinopsida > Pinales > Pinaceae > Picea > Picea mariana. Next base: position 130,478 of record JASDQU010100798.1, on the reverse strand, counting down.
CTGTGGAAACACAAGTTGTGTGCCAATTTGGAGAAGTGAACTTTTGGCATGAACCAAGTTCAATATCTAGGATACATTATTGATGAGCGTGGGGTGCATGTGGATCCGGCCAAGATCCAAGTCATTCGGGATTGGCCAAGCCCAACCACTCTAAAAAATCTTCGCATCTTTCTGGGTCTTGCTAATTTCTACCGCAGGTTCATGTTGAGATTCTCTCATATCACTTGGGCCTTGAGTCAAGTCACCAAGGGCAGAGAGAAGAAAAATTATTTTGGTCAGAATATCAACAGAAGGAGTTTGTAGAATTGAAACATCGCCTTTCATGTGCCCCAGTTCTCACATTACCATACTTGCAACAACCATTTGAGATCAAGACAGATGCCTCTGACTATGATATTGGGGTCATTCTTACTTAATAGGGGCATCCACTGGAATATCATAGTGAGACACTATTTGAAACAGTCCAAACGTATCTCACTTATGACAAAGAGATGTATTCCATTGTGCAGGCTTGTTGACAATGGAAGCATTAAATTTTGGGGAAGGAAACGATCATCCACACAGACCACCAACCCCTGTAGTTCATACAGACACAAGGGAAGTTGCAGAACAATCGCCATCAGAAGTGGTCCACATATATAAAACACTTTCATTTGAACATCAAGTACAAGAAGGGAAACACCAATAATGTTGCAGACTGTCTCAGTCGACCACCGATCGTGGCGATAACCACCATGCTCAACTCTTGTGGGCACGAGACTTATGATTGGTTGCTTCTCTACAAGAGCAATCTTTAATTCGGTCACACATACAAGATGCTCTTTGAGGGTAACTGAGTTCCAAATTTTCACCTCCAGGATGCACTATTATGTCACCTGGGAAACCTTTGTGTTCCTTCAAGAGAGTGTGCCAAGATGATTTTGGAAGAACACTACAGTCAAGTTGTTGGGAATTTCGGGGTCGAGAAAACACTGGAAGTACTGCAGAAGTATTTCTATTGGCCAAACCTTCGATAGGATGTCAGGAAGTACATCAGATCCTACACTTCTTACGCCATTTCCAAACTGACCATCAAGAAGCAAGGCCTCTATACTCCTCTTCCTACCCCTAGTCGACCTTGGGAATCCATATCCATGGATTACATGTTGGGAATTCCTTAGAATAAGCATGGCAATGATTATGTTTTTGTGGTCGTCGACAGATTCTCAAAGATGGCCATTATGGCGGCTTGCAAGAAGAATATCACATCAGAAGCCACTACTAAACTCTTCTTTGAATGAGTGTGGGTACACTTTGGGATCCCACAGTCTTGTTGGCAGCCAATTAACATTTTTCCATTGTCTTGTAAGCTGCCTACACCTATGTCTTGCGAACATCAAGTTTTTCGTCGCATTTTTCAAATAGACGAAACTTTCATTTCTTGAGACTTTTTCACATTTGTCTTCGCTAAGTCTTCACGATTGTAAGCGTGAAAATTTCTCCTTTCGAGGTCACATTTCGATCATTATCTGAACTGCCAATATCTTTTGTGTCATTATGCATATTGCGCTTATCTTTTTATTGATTTTTACATGATTGGCAATATCCTTTGATCGGTTTTCATACTTCGATGGATTATATAACTCGGTTTTATTGAAGACATTTAGCCTTTGGATTCACATTTTATGACTTGCCTAATCATTGATTCTATCAAAGGCATAGGGGTTA
>JASDQU010100798.1:81363-128707 GCA_032191745.1 Picea mariana | reverse complement strand
ATTTATTTTTGTTATATATATATATATATATATATATATATATATATATATATATATATATATGATATAATCCCTATTGCTAAACTTTTTATAGCTCTTGGCTTGTCAATTTTATGAGTATCGATTGGCACAATTGTTTAAAACTTTTCATTAATACATTGGCACATAATGATCTTGGTGATTTATAAGTCGAATGTTTTGAATACTATAGCATAGTGCTGGCGCGTATTGGTATGTGCATTGCATTTGATTGGTTGTTCACATAAGTTAATGGTTGAATGATTATTATGTATTGAATAGCTATGTAAACTGTCAATTGTACATCTGATATGATAGTTATGCATGGATTTACTGCCTTCTACCACCCTCGCACACTTTGCATTAATGCATGCCTCCTTACAGGGTTACCTCTGTTGATTTTTGGGAAAATCTCTGAGCCTAATATGTTCAAACCCTTGTCCCTTAGCCTAGCTCACTGTGTGTTATCTCTTGGCTCCTGAAGGGCGAATTGAACCCTCATGGTTTTCAGAGTCGGTTGTGGTTTCATTTTGCCAGTGAAAACTGCCCCGTAATTGCCCCAGAGTCACGTTTTTGCATGAGCGATTCTGGGCAAACGGTTCTGAATTAGATCAAACCGTTGAAAACCATGAACCGTTTTTAGCCCCTTTACCCTGATAGCGAGTAGTTTCCTCAGAAATCGAGTGGTTATAGAGATCTAGCTCGTGTTTTTCAGGTCAATTTCTCAGATCTCCTCAATAGTAGAAGCGAACGTTTTGGTCTGTGTGTATTTGTTGAAATGTTTTCCCCAGACTTGGGCCACAACAACTCTCACACTCGCTCAGCCAGGTGTCTTTGCATCCTGTTGAACCCTTGATCAATTCAAAGGGTATTCAACCAGTCTGCCAGCATTTTTTCTTTTACATCTACAGGACAAGGAACTGTGCAGGCTTATCACTTAAATCTCAGGAGCTTACTGCTATATTCTTAATAGTGAGGGTGTATTACAGTCTTGTTTTGAAATATGATATACAATTTGTGGGTGATTTACATGATACATTTCAAGTTGAATGAGTCTAAGAATCAAGAACCAAAAGATTTGGATGACTGGGAAGATGCTGCTGAACTTTCGACAACTGTGGAGAAATTAGATGCACCAGAACTAAGAAGCTCAAGCAACAGAAAGTACAACAGAGATTTTTGTTTTGTTGACTTTCAGAAATCAGTTTAAAGATCTATCTTCACAGGTTAAAATTCCATCAGACATAATGGAAGTCCTTATGACTCCTCAAGTGATTGCAAGTCATATTGGAGAGATTGAGTCATTAAATCACAGTGGCATTTCTCGATTTGAACGTCGTGGGAGTAGTGCAGACACTATAGATGAAGATAGATGGAACAAGTCGGAAGATCTGTCTAGTCGTGATGTTCATATGGAAGTGGGCCTAGGTGGTCCTCCTAGTGGGTTTCGACCAGGACAAGGCTTCAGTCCCGGTTTTGGAAGGAATGCACGTGGAATGACAATGCATATGAGTGGAATCCTCACTGGTGGACCGTTCATGCAAATGTCTTTCCCACAAGTTGGGTTAGCAAGAAGTAGTGTTGATGCTGATAAATGGCAGTGTGCTTCTGGATTCCAAAAGGGTTTGATTCCTCCACCTCAAACACCTTCGCCTGCAATTCATAAAACTGAGAACCAATATGAAGTGGGAATTTTTTTTGATGAGAAACAGGAAAAAAAGAGAAAGATAAAATCTATACTTAACAAATTAACCCCTCAAAACTTTGATAGACTTTTTGTACAGGTCAAAGAAGTGAACATTGATTCTGCACTTTGTCTTACTGGAGTGATATCTCAAATTTTTGACAAAGCCCTGATGGAGCCAACATTTTGTGAAATGTATGCAAAATTTTGTGTCCAATTAGYTGCCGAATTRCYTGAATTTTATAAABACAATGAAAAAGTTATATTCAAGAGAGAACTCCTRAAMAAGTGTCARGAAGAATTTGAAARGGATGAAATGGAAYAGGYAGAAGMTGATAGGAATGCAGGGGATAGTGATTTAAAGATTTCAGGAGAGGAGAGAGAGGAGAAAAAGGCTGCAATGCGCAGGAGAATGCTAGGAAACATACGGTTTATAGGTGAGCTTTACAAAGAAAGCATGTTGACTGAAAGAATAATGCATGAATGCATCAAGAAATTGCTTGGAGAGTACCAAAATCCAGATATTGAGCATGTGGAAGCTCTATGCAAACTAATGAGCACTATTGGTGACATGATTGATCATCCAAAGGCCAAGGACCACATTGATGCATACTTTGATAGGATGGCACAAAATTTGATTTGGAATGTGAGAAAGATGTTGATGAATATGGACCAAGAGCTTTTTCAGGAATGCCAGCGTAGGTTCCATGAAGAGGAAACAAAGGCAATACACACACAAAAGAAGCATGAAATGACATGGAAATATTTGGAAGCAGTTGCTGCTTCAAAAGCTTTGTTTTGCAGGTTTGTCAGTTGTGCACATTGGATCCTCCAGGTTTTGGATAGCTAGTCTACTTGTTGACTGCTTTGGGCCATGGCTTGTGGCCATCCATGGTACTTTTGGCAGAAATTGTTCAGACTTTTATATTGGCATACCTCTCTTTTAATGTGTTGTAGGTGGTAAATTAGTGTTGCTGCTACCTTCAAGAGTGGTGTGATTTCAATCTAATTGTCCTATTGAAGCTGCTATAGAACTGGTGTATGCTTTGGATCTGGTGGCAAGATTTTTCATCTTTAATTCCCTACAATCAATTCTACATGGATTTATTGATATGCAAAACAGATGGATGTAGGAGTTTTACCTCTATATGGATGGATTTTGTATATGAGTTGCATTCACACCAAAGATTTATTTGATATTTGTTTTTATTGAAATAGATTCAATTAAGATTTTGTTTGTTCTAAATTAGCATAACAATTTTGGTTTGTTGTGATTTAAATGATTTGCTTTGTTTTTAATTAGTAATCAAATATTTGTTTTAATAACTTGAATATATTTATGTTAGTTTTAATAGATTTAAAACAAGTCTGTTCTTAAATTAGACCAGCTATAGAATCAGAGGATTCTGTAGCTAGTCTACAGGATTAGATTTTTACCATTTTTTTTAATAAAATATTCATCTAACTTGTTATTTTTGGTCCATTACAGGTCAATTCGAAATTGCATTGGATTGGATGAGTAGTTAGAAGATATTTGAAATATTTTTGTTTCATTTTAGTTCCTAGTTTAGTTGATTTTGGAATATCTTCCCAGATTATGTAAAACAGTTTGATATTATCCACAGGGAGGTTTTACCCTGTGGAGAGACTTATAAATACTTATCATTTTTGTAATAAGATCATCCTCATTTGTGGGAGAACAAGGATATGGAATTTTAATACAGACTGAGACAGAATTTGATATTCTGCTACAGCTTTAGCTTTTCATGATATCAATATTTTGTTTCATGTTTAAGTGTATCAATTTGCATTTGGTTAATGACTACTTTAGATATCTTAGTCTTTTGCAAATGATATAATTTAATCAATATAATCCATGTCTGATATCTCACCAGTATATAAAAACATAGCAATTGATTGATTCAGTTTGCGAACGACAGATTTCTCTTCTTCTTAAATTGAATTATTAAGTATAAGTTTTTGCATAACAGGTTTCCCTTATTGCAGAGATTTATAAATTATATAATTGTTATGATCTTTTATGTCTTGTTTGTCCTTTAAACCAACTCAAAGAGCATTGCAGCCTATCGTTTACGAGAAGCTTCGGGATTATCCGGTGCGATTTTCCTTCCTCCGACCAGCTTTGAGGTCATCATACACAGGACAAATTTGGAGTGTTTCCAGGTCAGTTTGTCATTTGTTTATTTACTGTATTTATTAGTAGTTCAGTTTAATTAGTTTTCTGCTTTATTTTATTTTCATGAAATTATAAAAAATCCAAAAATGTCTCTTGCTGTCTTAGGGCAGATTTCAATTGAGTTTTGCAGGTTTTAATTAAATCTGTAAATTGTTTATATTGTACATTTCTGTGAATAAGTAATATTGCAGTTAGTAATTAGATAGTTGATTAGTAGTTTGTATAGTATTAGTGTATTAGTTTGTTTTATTTATTGTTAGTTAGTTTAGTTTGTTTTATTTATTTTAGTTAGTTTAGATTAGTTTTCTTTGGTTTCCCTAAGACCTTAGAACGGCTAACGGAGCCGCTAAACTCGTCAGGGTGGTTCATTCCAAACGGCTTGGGTTATTAGACAACCCCGGACCGGTTCCACTCTCCCAGTTGACGGACGGTCGATTTCGCCTGTCAACAAATGGCGCTAGAAGGAGGGCCGACTGACAAGCTGGCCTTGTAGGAGCCTTTATTTTAAATGTTTTCAATTTCCCCCATGGCTCCCAAAATCATTGTGTTGGAACATGCTTTCAACTTCTCATTACCCAATGTCCCCAACGAGACAGTCTCTCACTTTTCCAAACTCACCTTTGATGGTGAAGGCAATACATCTGCTAAAGACCACCTTAACAAGTTTTGGTGCAAGTGCATCCAACATGACATCTCAGATTTAGGAGTTTTATGCAAACTGTTCGCTTTTACTTTTAGAGTTCGGATCAAACATTGGTTTGAATCCTTTCCAGCATGTCACATTTTTGATTGGTTTCAATTTGTAGATGAGTTTCTAGATGCTTTTGAAATTTATAATTTTGATCAATTATGTGAAGAATTTCATACTTCGCTAATCAACGGAGATTCATCTTCAGAAGGCTTTTTGACAAGAGTCTATCATATCCTCTGCAAATTTAATCTCGATAACATGTCATTGGCATTAAATATTTTCTATGATGCTTCCATCCCTTCCATCCAGTCATCCTCGATCACGAATGAAGAACCAATTGCAAATCCTATCACTCAACTGCAAGAACAATCTTCTTCGCAAGAAGAGAAAAATTCTTTCGATAATGTTGAACAAGCTAGGGAGGTTGAATCTATTGATCAGGATTTCATTGACAACCAAATTGGTTTTTCCTTTGAATCATTGTATTTTCAGTCTTTGAACAGTATGGAAGATGATTCATTTCTGGCTCAAGGCGAATACCCTCATTCTTATAACTCATGCTCTAATCAACATTTAAAATCAGTCATTGAAGAACACTTAAGCAACGAAAATCTTCTTGAATGTTCTAGTATTCCTATGAAATTGATTAGAGAAGAAGAAAATTTAAACCTTGATCCTCAAAATGCACTTTGTTCACAGGAAAGACTAGATGTTGGTCACATAAATTTTGAATTATCTATCACACAAAAGGCAAGTCCAGATGATCATATTATGTTGAGGAATTCGTCACCAAATCAGAGTAAGGATTTTAAAGAAAGTGAAAAGAATTGTCTTGAGAATACCATTGTTGATTATCATAGTTCAAGAGATTATTTTTATCTTCTTATTTCTGATTCCTTTTATTCTTTATATCCTGATCTATTCCTAGATTCTGGTGGACTTGACATCTTACCTACAACATCCTACTCTTTTCCACCACAATCATATCCTTTCGATATGCTAAATTTTGGTGAAATCAATTCCAAACCTAACATTGATAAACTTGGATTTGATGTTTGTTCACTTTCATCACTCACATGGGAAGAGGACATGTTGTGAGATGATTTTACACGGTTTATTTTTTAAAATAACGATGCATTATATTTTATGGAAATCAAACATTCTAAGTTGCATATTCATTTTTTAATTAGCTCGAATCTTAATGTTTATGCTTCACATTTTGAAATGATCAATTGCATCGAAGGGAACATTCAAACCAATGATCTAATCGATTGCATGAATCCTCCTATGATGAGCTTTCCATTGATATATTCATTTCATCAAAGTCATGGTTTGCATCCCCATTTTTGTGACAGGATCTTAGAGTGGCTTGAATATTCATATATGAAAAAATTTCACAATAAAGTTGAGCTTGCTTTCTTTTTACCCAAGTATCTTGGAAGTAGGCGTGACATATTTCTTTTAGATCCTCCATGTAAAGAAATTAATGAGTACTTAGAGAACTGTCAGGAGGATGGGGCATTTTAGCCTTGGCTGATGATTATTCCATTTCCTCATAATCCTGACGAGTTTTTCAAAACTACTTACACTCACCCATGCCATTATGACCCTTGTCATGACAAGATTGCGCAATGGCTGGAGGATTCGTACAACAAGAATATCCAAGGAAATGGTAAGATCATGCTTACTTTGTTTCTAGATGTTGATTATGAAGGTAAGTGTGATATGTTTCTATCATTTGTTGATATCTTACCATTCCTATTAGTAACGCTTGATCTTGTTTCCATTGCAGGATTAGAGTTATTCCGATGGCTACATTGGAAGCATGACTTCACGTAGTATCCTGATTTGTTTAATAGTTAGGGTAGGTTTAGGAATAGGTTTTCTTTCAGTTTGATTTCTCACTAGTTCTGTTTTCAATAATGCAGTCATGAACGCAAGTGGGCGCACCACGAGAACCATAATACGGCTGTTGTCAGGGAAGTCCCCTTGATCTCTTTCTCTTTGCTCTTAGTTCAACATTTATTAACGAAAAAATGGTATTGTCATGAAAATCTTAAATGGAAAGTAAAGAGATAAATGAATCTAAATCAACCTTGACCCAAGGTACCATGAGTAGGACTGCTTTCCCATCATTCAAGATTTTCCTACTTTCTTTCAGTTTCTCATGGGATTGTCGCATGAGGTTTTCAGATGCACCTTCTGTGTATATTGTTTTTTGTTTTTGTTGCTTGGATTTCTTTGTTTTCCAATTTTTTCTTTGCTGGTGTGTTTGGATTTCTCCCTTATGCTTACCATTTTTTTCTTTTGGAAATACACCTACCTGCATCACTGAGCTATTCAGACAAAGACGGTAGAAAATTCCTTTGCTGAAATAACTTCTGAAAAATTTGTACAAACATCAATGATATATTGCTGACATTGATATCTGTGTTGAAAAGAAGTTTACTGATTTCAATCTCTGAGAAAATCTTGTCGTGATCATCTATTATCTTTTTACGCTGTCCCTATTCCGTAAAGGAATGACTCAGGAGATGTCTCCCTGTCTTAGGAAGTGTTTTTGTAAATAAAATGTTTCTAGATCTGATAAAGGACAGTGCAAAAAAAAAATTCTGATGAGGCCTAAAAAAAAGTTATGTTAAAAAAGCATGATTTTCAGCATCACCCCGCTCAGCTACATCCATGAAAAAACAAAATAAATTATGAATAAGAGCTGTGGGAAGTTCTTGTAAACCCGCCGGGATACTGAATAGGTATGTTGGCAGCGGGTAAATGCATGCATGACGCCAAGGCAACTTCGTCGGGGTACTGAACAGGCCCGCTGGCAGCGAAGCAATGTCAGGTATATGAAAATTTGTAAAAAAGAAAAGAAACCTCTTTAAAGTCCTTTATTATGATTTAGAACTTCCTGGCAGGATACAAACATCAGAGTGGGTTAAATGGAAACCATGTCGAGGCTATGGATGCCTGCTGGCAGTAGTGGCTATGCCAACAGTATTGAAGATTTCTCTTTAACATCATGACTTGCTGGTCTTAAAGGTTGTTATCTGGTTTTCATCTTATAAAACACTGCTGGAAAAGATGGTTAATGATGATGTTTTTACGGTTTTCTGGTTGTTATTTTTGAATTGAAATTTTCTTTGATGTCCTAATCTGAATTTGTTTCTTTTGACAGAGATAACTTCTTCTTCCAGTGTGTCGCCATTGTTGGCAGCCAATTAACATTTTTCCATTGTCTTGTAAGCTACCTACACCTATGTCTTGAGAACATCAAGTTTTTCGTCGCATTTTTCAAATAGACGAAACTTTCATTTCTTAAGACTTTTTTACATTTGTCTTTGCTAAGTCTTCACGATTGTAAGCGTGAAAATTTCTCCTTTCGAGGTCACATTTCGATCATTATCTGAACTACCAATATATTTTGTGTCATTATGCATATTGCGCTTATCTTTTTGTTGATTTTTACATGATTGGCAATATCCTTTGATCAGTTTTCATACTTCGATGGATTATATAACTCAGTTTTATTGAAGACATTTAGCCTTTGGATTCGCATTTTGTGACTTGCCTAATCATTGATTCTATGAAAGGCATAGGGGTTATGATTTATTTTTGTTTTATATTTATATATATATATATATATATGTATATGATATAATCCCTATTGCTAAACTTTTTATAGCTCTTGGCTTGTCAATTTTATGAGTATCAATTGGCACAATTGTTTAAAACTTTTGATTAATACATTGGCAAATAATGATTTTGGTGATTTATAAGTCGAATGTTTTGAATACTATGGCATAGTGCTGGCGCGTATTGGTATGTGCATTGCATTTGATTGGTTGTTCACATAAGTTAATGGTTGAATGATTATTATGGATTGAATAGCTATGTAAATTTTCAATTGTAGAGCTGATATGATAGTTATGCATGGATTTACTGCCTTCTACTACCCTTGCACACTTTGCATTAATGCATGCCTCCTTACAGGGTTACCTCTGTTGATTTTTGGGAAAATCTCTGAGCCTAATCTGTTCAAACCCTTGTCCCTTAGCCTAGCTCACTATGTGTTATCTCTTGGCTCCTGAAGGGCGAATTGAACCCTCATGGTTTTCAGAGTCAGTTGTGGTTTCATTTTTCCAGTGAAAACTGCCCCGTAATTTCCCCAGAGTCACGTTTTTGCGTGAGCGATTCTGGGCAAACGGTTCTGAATTAGATCAAACCGTTGAAAACCCTGAACCGTTTTTAGCCCCTTTACCCTCATGAAGAGAGGTTTCCTCAGAAATCGAGTGGTTACATAGATCTATTTCATGTTTTTCAGGTCAATTTCTCAGATCTCCTCAATGGTTGAAGGGAACGTTTTGGTCTGTGTGTATTTGTTGAAATGTTTTCCCCAGACTTGGGCCACAACAACTCTCACACTCGCTCAGCCAGGTGTCTTTGCATCCTGTTGAACCCTTGATCAATTTAAAGGGTATTCAACTAGTTGGCCAGCATTTTTTCTTTTACATCTATAGGACAAGGAATTGTGCAGGCTTATCACTTAAATCTCAAGAGCTTACTGTTATATTCTTAACAGTGAGGGTGTATTACAGTCTTGTTTTGAAATATGATATACAATTTGTGGGTGATTTACATGATACGTTTCAAGTTGAATGAGTCTGAGAATCAAGAACCAAAAGATTTGGATGACTGGGAAGATGTTGCTGAACTTTTGACAACTGTGGAGAAATTAGATGCACCAGAACTAAGAAGCTCAAGCAACAGAAAGTACAGCAGAGATTTTTGTTTTGTTGACTTTCAGAAATCAGTTTAAAGATCTATCTTCACAGGTTAAAATTCCATCAGACATAATGGAAGTCCTTATGACTCCTCAGGTGATTGCAAGTCATATTGGAGAGATTGAGTCATTAAATCATAGTGGCATTTCTCGATTTGAACGTCGTGGGAGTAGTGCAGACACTATAGATGAAGATAGATGGAACAAGTCGGCAGATCCGTATGGTCATGATGTTCATATGGAAGTGGCCCTAGGTGGTCCTCCTGGTGGGTTTCGACCAGGACAAGGCTTCAGTCCCGGTTTTGGAAGGAATGCACGTGGAATGCCAATGCATATGAGTGGAATCCTCACTAGTGGACCGTTCATGCAAATGCCTTTCCCACAAGTTGGGTTAGCAAGAAGTAGTGCTGATGCTAATAAATGGCAGCGTGCTTCTGGATTCCAAAAGGGTTTGATTCCTCCACCTCAAATACCTTCGCCTTCCATTCATAAAACTGAGAACCAATATGAAGTGGGAATTTTTTTTGATGAGGAACAGGCAAAACAGAGAAAGATAAAATCTATACTTAACAAATTAACACCTCAAAACTTTGATAGACTTTTTGTACAGGTCAAAGAAGTGAACATTGATTCTGCACTTTGTCTTACTGGAGTGATATCTCAAATTTTTGACAAATCCCTGATGGAGCCAACATTTTGTGAAATGTATGCAAAATTTTGTGTCCAATTAGTTGTCGAATTGCCTGAATTTTATAAAGACAATGAAAAAGTTATATTCAAGAGAGAACTCTTGAACAAGTGTCAGGAAGAATTTGAAAGGGATGAAATGGAATAGGCAGAAGCTAATAGGAATGCAGGGGATAGTGATTTAAAGATTTCAGGAGAGGAGAGAGAGGAGAAAAAGGCTGCAATGCGCAGGAGAATGCTAGGAAACGTACGGTTTATAGGTGAGCTTTACAAAGAAAGCATGTTGACTGAAAGAATAATGCATGAATGCATCAAGAAATTGCTTGGAGAGTACCAAAATCCAGATACCGAGCATGTGGAAGCTCTGTGCAAACTAATGAGCACTATTGGTGACATGATTGATCATCCAAAGGCCAAGGAGCACATTGATGCATACTTTGATAGGATGGCACAAATTTTGATTTGGAATTTGAGAAAGATGTTGATGAATATGGACCAAGATCTTTTTCAGAAATGCCAGCGTTGGTTCCATGAAGAGGAAACAAAGGAAATACACACACAAAAGAAGCATGAAATGACATGGCAATATTTGGAAGCAGTTGCTGCTTCAAAAGCTTTGTCTTGTAGGTTTGTCAGTTGTGCACATTGGATCCTCCAGGTTTTGGATAGCTAGTCTACTTGTTGACTGCTTTGGGCCATGGCTTGTGGCCATCCATGGTACTTTTGGCAGAAATTGTTCAGACTTTTATATTGGCAGACCTCTCTTTTAATGTGATGTAGGTGGGCAATTAGTGTTGCTGCTACCTTCAAGAGTGGTGTGATTTCAATCTAATTGTCCTATTGAAGCTGCTATGGAACTGGTGTATGATTTGGATCTGGTGGCAAGATTTTTCATCTTTAATTCCCTACAATCAATTCTAGATGGATTTATTGATATGCAAAACAGATGGATGTAGGATTTTTACCTCTATATGGATGGATTTTGTATATGAGTTGCATTCACACCAAAGATTTATTTGATATTTGTTTTTATTGAAATAGATTCAATTAAGATTTTGTTTGTTCTAAATTAGCATAGCAGTTTTGGTTTGTTGTGATTTAAATGATTTGCTTTGTTTTTAATTAGTAATCAAATATTTGTTTTAATAACTTGAATAAATTTCTGTTAGTTTTAATAGATTTAAAACAAGTTTGTTCTTAAATTAGACCAGCTACAGAATCAGAGGATTCTGTAGCTAGTCTACAGGATTATATTTTTACCATTTTTTTTAATAAAATATCCATCTAACTTGTTATTTTTGGTCCATTACAGGTCAATTCGAAATTGCATTGGATTGGATGAGCAGTTAGAAGATATTTAAAATATTTTTGTTTCATTTTAGTTCCTAGTTTAGTTGATTTTGGAATATCTTACCAGATTATGTAAAACAGTTTGATATTATCCACAGGGAGGTTTTACCCTGTGGAGAGACTTATAAATACTTATCATTTTTGTAATAAGATCATCCTCATTCATGGGAGAACAAGGATATGGAATTTTAATACAGAGTGAGACAGAATTTGATATTCTGCTACAGCTTTAGCTTTTCATGATATCAATATTTTGTTTCATGTTTAAGTGTATCAATTTGCATTTGGTTAATGACTACTTTAGCTATCTTAGTCTTTTGCAAATGATATAATTTTATCAATATAATCCATGTCTGATATCTCCCCAGTATATAAAAACATAGCAATTGATTGATTCAGTTTGCGAACGACAGATTTCTCTTCTTCTTAAATTGAATTATTAAGTATAAGTTTTTGCATAACAGGTTTCCCTTATTGCAGAGATTTATAAATTATATAATTGTTATGATATTTTATGTCTTGTTTGTCCTGTAAACCAACTCAAAGAGCATTACAGCCTATTGTTTACGAGAAGCTTTGGGATTATCCGGTGCGAGTTTACTTCCTCCGACCAGCTTCGAGGTCATCATACATAGGACAAATTTGGAGCGTTTCCAGGTCAGTTTGTCATTTGTTTATTTACTGTATTTATTAGTAGTTCAGTTTAATTAGTTTTCTGCTTTATTTTCTTCTCATGAAATTATAAAAAATCCAAAAATGTCTCTTGCTGTCTTAGGGAAGATTTCAATTGAGTTTTGTAGGTTTTAATTAAATCTATAAATTGTTTATATTGTACATTTATGTGAATAAGTAATATTGCAGTTAGTAATTAGATAGTTGATTAGTAGTTTGTATATATATAGTAGTTAGTATAGTATTAGTGTATTAGTTTGTTTTATTTATTGTTAGATAGTTTAGTTTATTTTATTTATTTTAGTTAGTTTAGATTAGTTTTCTTTGGTTTCCCTAAGACCTTAGAACGGCTAACAGAGCCGCTAAACCCATCAGGGTGGTTCATTCCAAACAGTTTGGGTTATTAGACAACCCCGGACCGGTTCCACTCTCCCAGTTGATGGACGGTCGATTTCGCCCGTCAACAAGTCTATCATCTCATATCGGGACAATAGGTTCCTCAGTACATTTTGGTCTAGCCTCTGGTCAATGTTGGACACCAAGCTCACCAATTCCACAACTTTCCATCCCCAAACTAATGGCCAGATAGAGGTTGTCAACGGGATGATCATCCACATTTTGTGCATGTAAAACTCAAAGCATCCACGTACATGGGATGAGAGCTTCCCCTGTGTACAACATAGCTATAACTGGGCCCTCCACAACTCAAACGACCACAACCCCTTTCAGGTGGGGTTGGGATTCCAGCCACTATGTCTCATTGATGTAGCCATGCCATTTGCAGCTACTCAGGCTTATTCAGCTCATGTATAGTCTAAAGTTTCCAAGGCGAACAACTTCATTGAGTGCATTCAACACATTATCCAACAGGTTCATGACATATTGGACAGAGACAATGCTAAGTACAAGAAGTGGCATGATCATAATCAGGTGCAACACAAATTCCAAGTGGGCAACAAAGTGTGGCTACATTTGCAGAAGGAGTGCCTTCCTGGACCCCACCGCAAGCTTCGCTCGCTCCGATATGGGCCATACATCATCACCAAGGTTGTAGGGGACAATTCCTTCGAGCTCAGTATTCCACCATTCCTTCTTCTGCACCCAGTGTTCAATGTGGACCGCCTTCGGCCCTACTTTCCACCTCTACTGGACACATCTGACATGGAAGAACAACTCACACCAACAGAGTTAAACCCAGACTGCATGGAACAAGCCACAAGTGATCAAATTATGGACACAGAGATCAAGAGCACCAGCAAGTATAGGATACAGCTATATCGAGTTGTCAAAGCAGGTCGACTCCTTCACCAGGGCAAGTGGCTTATGAGGGACCAAGTTTAGCAGAAGTTTCCTCATCTCATGGAGGAACTCAATGCAATGGGGACCATTTCTTCCTAAGGAGGAGGAATGATCCAGGTGGATATTGGTGGCCACCCACCTATTCCACTTGGACCCCCACCATTTTTTCTTTTAGTTTTTCAGTTTCCTTAATTATAGCACAATTTACTATTTTTGGCATTTTTTTTGGTCCTAAACTTCCAGAGCCGTTTTGAGGCCCTAAACGACGTTTTTTGGGAATCAAACCGTCAACAAAGATGAGAACCCGCCAACAGAGGATCCAACTATATCGAGTTGTCAAAGTATGCCAACACCCGCCAATAGAGGATCCATCTATATTGAGTTGTCAAAGCAAGTCAACTCCTTCACCAGGGTAAGTGGCTCATCGGGGACCAAGTTCAACAGAAGTTTCCTCATCTCATGGAGGAACACAATGCAATGGGGACCATTGCTTCCTAAGGGGGGAGAAATGATCCAGGTGGATATTGGTGGCCACCCTCCTAATCCACTTGGACCCCCACCATTGTTTCTTTCAGTTTTTTAGTTTCCTTAATTGTAGCACAATTTACTATTTTTGGTAGTTTTTCGGGTCCTAAACTTCCAGTGCCGTTTTGAGGCCCTAAACGACGTTTTTTGGGCATCAAACCGCTGGAAAAGACTCATCTTCGTTGGAGGTTTGATGCCCAAAAAACATCGTTTAGGGCCTCAAAACGACTCTGGAAGTTCAGGACCCGAAAAACTGCCAAAAATAGTAAATTGTGCTACAATTAAAGAAACTGAAAAACTGAAATAAACAATGGTGGGGTCCAAGTGGAATAGGCGAGTGGCCACCAATATCCACCTGGATCAACCAGACATCACTCCAACAGTCTCCATCAATATGATCTCCATGGTTACAGGTAAACCCATCAGTTACAATGACCCATGGGTAATTCCTCACCCATTGAACATAGAATCTTATGGAGATACCATGACACTATCACTGATGGAATTGTCATATTTAGCGATACAATCCACATGAGAATCTCTTGATTCTCATTCTAGTCTTCTACTGGATGAGGAACTAGATCATTTTTCCTCTCCCTATTGGATTAATCAAGCTTCATTGTCACACAACTTTCTTAACCTTGTCCTACCTTCATGCGAAGCCATTATGGAAGTCATGACTTTGCAAGACAAATCTTGGGTTGATTCTCATCATYGATCCTCCTTCCTACCCAATGGAGAGATGGAAGACATCCCAATACAAACCCTCGTTTCAAATGATATTCAAGATCCATACCATGTACCTTCCACATCATATCCTATTTTGTCCGAAGGAAATTTAGGAAAAATTTCCAAAATTATTTCGATTGACATTTCCGTTAAACTTGGGGTCATTGGAAACATCCAGATAGGTGCATATAGTTCCCCTGGAGAAATTGAATCTTATATTTCCCTATTTAAATAATTTTGCAACATTTTCTCCTGGTCTTATGAAGAGATACCAGGAATCGACCCACGAATTGTTTTCCATGAAATTAAAACTTATCCTGGAGCTCGTCCAGTTCGACAATGACTCCACCAGTTTATCCAAGGAAAGTTGCGGCAATCGAGGCAGAAGTTCAAAAATTATTGAACATTGGTTTTATCTATATTATGCCCCTAATTGAGTGGGTATCCAACATCGTACCCGTTAACAAAAAGCAGGGCACCATCCGAGTATGTGTTAATTATAAGGACCTTAATAAGGCATGTTCTAAAGTCAATTTCCCTACCCTTTTCATCGACCAAAGTATCTATGATTGCATGGGATGTAAATTCTTCTCATTTCTAGATGGATTCTCTGGCTATAATCAAATCGAAATTAGTACAGAAGACCATCACAAAACCGCTTTTATCTTCCCATGGGGAACTTTCACATATCGAAAGTTACCGTTTGGTCTTAAAAATGTTGGTGCAACATTCCAGTGGCCCATGTCTTATTCCTTCCATGACGTAAAACATATCGTACATCCTTACCTAGATTATCTCCCTGCATGGTCCCCCAAATGACCTGATCATGTAGATCATATACACCAAATCTTCGTACGTTGTTGATATTACAACATTCACCTAAACCCACACAAATGCATTTTTGTCATGGAGTCTAGTCGTTTACTTGGTTTCATTGTATCCAAGTTTGGGATCAGAGTTGATCCCCTCAATGTTTAGGCAATCATCAACTTTCCTCCCCCTACCTTTGTAATCCAACTTCAAAGTTTGCAAGGGAAAGAAAACTTTCGTAGGCATTTCATCGCCAATTATGCCGAAGTCACCAAAATTTTCATGCAATTATTAAAAATGGGTGTACCTTTTATTTGGGATGAATAGGATCAACGGTCTTTTGACTATTTGAAGCAGGTTATTACATCCACACCATTACTCAAACCTCCATATTACAATAAAGATTTCATTCTATATCTGGAAACTTTTTGGAAACTTCTGGTACGACCATTGGAATGGTACTAGTCCAGACTGATGATCAACATAATGAACATGTTGTTTACTATATCAGTAATGTATTAGTTGGTATCGAACTTCGATACCCCTACGTTGAGAAGTTGGCACTCACAGTTTTTTATGGTGTCCAGCGATTTCGTCATTATCTTATGCTCATAACCACCACTATTGTCTCTGACATGAATCCAATGCAATATATTTTGTCACACTAGATATTAGGGTATCAATACTCTAAATGGATCATCCTGCTACAAGAATTTTATCTTGAATTCTCCACCCCTAAATCCAAAAATCCTTGATCTTTGCAGAATTAATGACCGATCTTCCCCGAGCCTTTGATGAATCTGTGGTACAAGATTCGTTTCCTGATGAATCTTTGTTTCTCATCGACTCGTTCGATCCTTGGTATGGATACATTTTTATTTATCTCCAAACCTAACCTTTCCGACCCAATCTATCTAAGGACAACCATCATCGCATACACCATCAATCCCTAAAATATCTCATCATCGGCGATACTCTCTACCATCGTGGAGTAGATATGATATTACATCGATGTGTCATCCATTCTGAATTCAAACGAATCCTCAATGAATTCCACTCTGGAGCATGTGGTGGCCATTTTTTTGGGTTAGCCACTTCCCAGAAGATCTTACATGCACGATATTTTTGGCCCACAATTTTTAAAGATTGTATAATGCGGTACAAAAATGCCACCCTTGTAAATGTTTTTCTAAACAAATGTGCGCTCACCCTGCTTCTTTACATCCATTTGTTGGAGTTGGCCCATTTGCTAAATGGGGCATCGATTTCACTACGTGTAAACCCCCTTCTGTCATCGGTCATAATTATATTATTGTGGTTGTTGATTACCTCACAAAGTGGGCAGAAGCCATGCCTACCTTTTCTAACGATGCCAAGAATGTCACATTGTTCGTATTCAATCATATAATAGCATGTTTCAATGTGCCTAAATATATTGTGACCGATCATGGATCACATTTTTTCAATAGCATGATCAAAAAATTATCTACTCTGTTGCATTTTGACCAAGAACACTCATATCACTATTATCCTCAAGAAAATGGCCAATTTGAGTCCATCAATAAGGTACTCAAAAAAATGCTTCAAAGGATGACAGGAAAACATAAAAACAATTGGCATTTAATGTTATTCTCAGCCTTGTGGGCATACCGAACCTCTTCTAAAACCACCACTGGTTTCACACCCTTCCAACTCGTTTATGGCTTGGAGGTAGTTCTTCCCATCGAATGTGATATCCCTTCCCTCAAGCTAGTTATCGAACTCCTTCCTGACACTTCCGCTAAATAATAACAACTCCTATATTTATCCTTCCTTGATGAGTGACAATGAGTCATCAAAAGCATGTCAAACATCAATACGATAAAAAAATACGCCCTCGCACTTTCTCAGAAAGCGATTTAGTTTTTTTGTATGACCAAGACCATGACAAGTTAGGTTCGAGTAAGTTAGAACCTTTATGGCATGGCCCCTATATAATTAAATTAGTTCCTAAATGAGGATCCTATGAGCTAGAAAATTATCAAGGTAATCTATTATCGGAGCACTGCAACGGGATCCACTTGAAAAAGTACTATGCATAAGCCTTGCGCTATCTAGTGCTTTCATACTATATGTATTATAGTGTGCTATGGTTGATTTTTTTCCCCTTTTTGTGATATTCTTTGGCAATCCGCTTATCACGCTTAATGCTTAAGTTGTAGATGTCATCGTTTCCTTCACCCTATTTTGGATATGTGGATGGAGTTAGTCACACCTTTCGAAATATCATTTCCACCTCTTGGGTAATCATTTCAACCACCAATGATGTAGTGATTTTTGGATGCATATATATGGGCCCTACAAAAAAAAAATTGTTGAATATAGTGTCATTATTGAACTTCTCATCGAAGCATCTGCTTTGGGCATACGCCATTTGATAGTGCTTCTAGATTCTGAACTTGTCGTTTCACAACTCAACTCGACTTATTCTATTCAACACCTTATCGTTTTTAGGAAATATTTGAGGGTATGAATGTTGGAATGATTATTTCATTTTATCTCCCATGAACATATACCAAGAAAATTCAGTTCTTTAGTTGAATCCCTAGCAAATTTTGTATTGAATTCGCATTTACTTTATTAAAAAATATCACATTCAACATTCAATGTATAAATCATTATACACATCATTCATTACATATACATAAGAATAAATAACAAAGCAATATGTCCATATATATATATATATATATATATATATATATAAGGTGTGTCCAAAAAAAATCCAAAACCAGTATAACATAACAAAATTGGGCTATCCACCCATACATCTTCAAAAAACATATGCATCAAAGTCCATCAAACTAAAACAACAATAGTAATTATGAGGAGCCCTATAGTCATTATAGCATATCACATCTCTTGTGATCTTTCACATAAGGCGCCCAAACTGATTCCCCAAACCCACTACATTCCTCTGCATGTGTAGCAAAATGTCATCCATATGTGGCACTGGAATCCCAACAGTCAAGTGCTTGAGGTTTTCCTCGAGATCCTCTAATAGCTCTGCATCGGCTCCTCTGTCATGTTGTTCTCTAACAACACCTAGTTCTTCTCCTTACCTATGCAACGACAACATGCCTATCGGACACAATGGTGAACAATCTACATGCCAAGTACGATTGTGTTTTCACACTCGTTCTATTGATTTAAAAAGATGTCCACCTAGTATACATTTATCCCTTTTTCAGGCCAGACGAACTACTTACTAAAAAGGAGATCATCATGGAGAACTCTTTAAGATCTTTTCAAACTCGTTAAAACACTAAAATATTGTCGAGCGATCTTGTTATATTTCACTTTCGTTAGAGTCAATTAGAAAGAATGTATTTTGAGCGATACTTTATCCCTTTTTTGGTCTCACTAGTCCACTTATGAAAAAGGAACACCCTAGCCATTTTGGTTAGGAAAGTTCTTGATGCAGCAGCATCATCATTAAGGTGCAATTGGAAGACAGCTCAACACACTAGCACGCATTTTGAAGTAATTTTTCAATTTAAGAAGGGTATATCATGAAATATCTTGAAAAGATTGTAATTTAAGAACTTCTTAAATGTTTAGGAGTTGGACCATCGCATGAGATCAATGGGGAATGTATTTTATTTTAATGTGGTAGCTTGCATTATAGATTCAATGTGTTTACTCTTATCTTCCTATCTCAAACGTTTATTCTAATAAATCTTTGGTAGTTGAAAGATTGTATTTCAATAGGATAGCACTAAGGTAGTTGGAAGGAAAATCTCTATGAGCCCTCTTGTATAAATAAATGTATTGTTGCCAAAATGAGGTTGTTGAAGATTATTGTAGTTGTTGTTGTCGTTGCAATTTAGCTGAAGGTTATTGTTGCTAAGAGTTGTTGAGCTGCTGAATAGCATGTATGAGCCCATGTACATATAGAATTTGAATGAATATAATAAAGAAGCGTTGTTCTGCATGTTTGGTGTTGTTGTTATTGTGTCTATCTGAATGAAAGAATGGTAGGCTTTATGTTAATTGAAATTCTCTATTATTACTTGTTCTTATGTTATGAATGCATTTACATGGTTGAATGTATGAATCTGTGATATATTATATAAGTTTCAATCATTTCTCTTCTATGAGCCTATGCAAGGAGTGTATAGAATCCATAAGGTGTGCGTTGACAGAGTCTATTTTGACTCGTAATCTTAGAAAAGATAAGGTGAAACTTTTGTATGCAAGGAGTGAATAAGTGTCTGCAAGGTGTGCATTAACAGAATCTTTTTTGACTTAGAAATCCATGAGGGATAGCTTGAAAGAGTGAGTTGGAGGAAACGTTCTCAGAGTCACATTGTTTAGGAGGAAAAATTGATTCGTATAAGCACTGTTGCAAGGAGTTCAAAGTCACCCATAAAGAGTTAAGTTGAAGGAAACATGTTACAAGGTGTGCACAAGGTCGATATTTGGATAAGTATCAAAGAAGTCATTATGAGAAGTTTAGAGTGTTGAGTAGGAAAAATTCCAAGAGAGATAACTTGGATCTTTTGTATGGAGAGAGTGCATATTTTCCGCAAGGATTGCATTGACAGAGTCTTTTGACTCACAAGTCCAGGAGGAGTAACTTAAGAGTATTTATAGAAGAGTGTGAAGACCTACTGCAAGGCATGCATAGAGTCGAAATTTGACTAAGTGCCAAAGAAAACGTTCTGAGAAGGCCAGGTGTTCGAAGAAGGAAAATATTAGGATAGGTAGCGGTGATAATCCTTCTATAAGGGGGATTCCTTGAAGATTCCATAAATTAATGAGCAATATCCATTCAGGAGGAAGCTGGATCATTTTAGACAGTCAAATCTAGAAGAGTTGGACAGAGGTTAGTCGTAGATTCCTCCGGCACTTCGTGTTTAGAAGGTTTTGAAGTGTTGAGGAGTGGGGATCGCCAAATCCCTCAGGCTATGAAATAATATGTAGTCATTGATTTCATGGACACGTGGTGTCATATCGGTCACTTCGGTGATAGAGTACCTCATAGGAAAGAAGTGTTGAGACATTCGAAACTCTCGAACGTCGAAGTCTGAAATAGATCCCATCCATTGGTTGCTGGGGAGACGAGAAGCATCGATTTTCCAAGTGAGTTCGCAGTTCAAAGTTTGGGTAAGAAAGGATCAGCTGCATTTGAATCATCCAAAACCCAAAATTGTGAAGGGGGTCGGCCTGAGGTTATAGCTTGAGGTCATATTGAAGAAGAGTTTGGCATAGGAGCTAGCGCTCGTTAGTTGGTGTTACCAGAAGTGCCAAAGAGAATGGTCGTAGGTGAATTGAACCTCCTTGGTAACAAATAGGGTCATTTGTAACTAATTGTAGGGTCTATTGGAGGCCTGAAGAGATAATTTGGCTCAAGTGTTTGAAGATCCTTGACCAGTAGGTTGCATAACCCCTAAGGGAGAAGGGGGGGTTGCATCAAGTGGTATCAAAGCCTATTTCTTGTTTCAGGAAGCAGGCAAAGGTAAAAAGAGGTAGCATGATATCATCAAGTGGTATCAAATACATCAAGTGGTAGTTGTGTAAAGGAGAAAGTTCAGCACCATGCTGCCTAGAAGACGTGCAGAGTCACCTGTAGAAAATCGATTTGTGGAAAGGGAGATGCAAGAAATTCACGCAAGGTTATATGCTATGGAGAAAGAACAAAGGAGAGAACCTAATGTTGGAGACGTCAGTGATGTAGAGAATGAAGAAGTGAAAGTTGAAGAAGTTGCAGGAGAGGATGTTGCAAAGGAACGCTTGTTGAAAGCGGTTGTCAAGTTGGGAGCTAGAGAAAAGATAGACATCCTGATGTACGAATGAAATTTAGATGTTCAGGAATTGTCGGATTGGATAATATCATTGAATAAGTACTTTGACTATGAAGATGTTGATGAGGAGAAGAAGGTGAAACATGTTGTCACTAGATTAAAAGGACATACAGCGTTGTGGTGGGATGAACTGCAGGTTGATAGAAGATGCAAAGGAAAGAAAAAGATAAAAAATTGGGACATAATGGTAGCCAAGCTGAAGGCTAAATTCATACCCAAAGACTATCAAATAAATTTGTTTAGGAAGTTGCAGAACCTGAGATATAATGGAATGATAGTGAAAGAGTACACATAAATTTTTTACAAACTGAACATCAGGGTTGGACAGAGGGAAAAAGATGATGAAAAAGTATCTAGGTATATAAATGGCCTGAGATATGAAATCCAGGACGAAATCAACATGATGATAGTGAGGACAGTGGAGGATGTTTATCAAATTGTGTTGAAGGAAGAAAAGAAGTTGGCCAGAAAATAGAGCCAGCGAAGAAGAGGAAGGATCTTAAACAGAGGAAAGAGAATTGTCCATGACAAGGCATAGAAGCCCAAGTTTGAGACTGGAAAACCACTAAGTCACTCAGAATGAGGAGGAAGTTCCTGAGCGAGACAGTATGCTGGTAGAAATGTTTTTCATCGAGGAAGAGGAAGAGGCAAAGGAGGATAAGGGAAGTGTTATGCTTGTGGAAAGAAAGGACACATGTCTTGGGAATGCCCTGAGAGAAATAAATAAGGAGGAGGTGAAGCTCACATTTAAGAAGCACAGGAGGGGAATGTTGAAGCAGAAGGTGTAGAATATGGGAGATCTTTGATGGTGAAGAAGGCTCTTCTGAATCCAAAGCCAGAGGTGGAAAAGCCAGTGTAGAGGAACATTTTTTTTAGAAATGCTTGCAATACTAAAGATAGGGTATGCAAGGTGATAATTAACAGTGGAAGCACTGATAACTTAGTATCCATAGAAATGGTGGAGAAATTGGAGCTGGAGACAACTGCACATATGAGTCCATATAGAGTCTCATGGTTGCAGAAAGGAACCAGGTAATGGTAACTAAACAATGCCTAGTTGAATTTAAGATAGAAGGATATAGAGATGAGATTTTGTGTGATGTGATTCCCATGGATGTATGTCATGTTTTATTTGGGAGACCATGGAAGTTTGACACGAATTTCATTCATGATGGGAGAAAGAATACTTATACTTTGGAGAAGAATGGTAGGACACACGTGTTACTTCCAATAGAGAAAAAGAAAGTAAAGGAAGAAGCCAGGAGAATTATACTTCTCATGAGTGGGAAGGAAATCTTTAGTGAATTCAAGAAGGAATATGAGATGCCATTTATTGTGGTGAGGAAACCCATAGTTGTCCTTACAAGTACTTCTATGGATGATCTTCTTGAAGAAATTCTGGAGTTGTTGGATAATTTTGATGACATACTATTGGATGAGTTACCGAGCTCATTGTCACCCATCAAGAGTATCATCCATAACATTGATCGAATACCAGGAGAGAGTCTACCGAACAAAGAAACGTACAGATTGACACCTCAAGAGAATGAGGAGTTAAATAGACAAGTCCAGGATTTGATGGACAAAGGTTTGGTCAGAGAAAGCTTGACTCGATGCGCAGTACCAACTGTGTTGAGTCCGAAGAAGGATGGAGGATGGAGAATGTGTACAGACTCAAGAGCCATAAATAATATCACCATTAGGTACAGATTTCCTTTACCAAGGATGGATGACTTAATGGATTGTTTGAACGGAGCAAATTATTTTTCAAAGATAGACCAGAAAAGTGGATATGACCAAATAATAATGACAGAAGGTGATGAGTGGAAAAAAACCTTCAAAACAAACGAAGCGTTGTATGAATGGCTTGTTATGCCATTTGGATTAACAAATGCCTCAAGTACTTTTATGAGGTTGTTGAATGAGGTATTGAAAGATTTTATTGGTAAGTTTTTTATTGTATATCTAGATGATATATTAGTCTTTAGTAAAATTGAAGAACAACATTTGAGGCACTTAGCATTGGTGATGAGAAGATTACAGTGGGAGAAGTTGTTGATAAATTTGAAGAAATCCTCTTTTATGAAGACATAACTCATTTACTTGGTTTTGTGATCTCTTCAAATGAATTGAATATGGATCCAGAGAAAGTGAGATAAATCAGGGAATGGTCGTCTCCAAGGAGCATATTTGAGGTGAGAAGCTTCCATGGATTAGCAAGTTTCTATGGGAAGTTCATTAGAAATTTCAGTGGAATTTGTGCACCTATATTAGATATGGTGAAGAAGAGGCACAAGTATTTTAAGTGGATAGAAGAAGCTGAAAAAAGTTTCAGGATATTGAAGGAGAATATAATATAACGACTGATTATGGTCTTGCTGGATTTCGGGAAGACATTTCAAGTAAGATGCGATGTTAGTGGAGTAGCAATTGGAGCATTCTTAAGCCGGGATCATAGGCCTGTTGCATATTTCAGTGGGAATCTGAATGACACTAAGAGAAAGTACTCCACATATGATAAAGAATTTTATGCAATAATTCAAGCCTTGAAGAAATGGAGGCACTACCTTGTTCCAAAAGAGTTTGTTTTGTATAGCTATAATCAAGCTTTACAATTCATAGCCAGATAGGAGAAGTTAAATCAAAGACATGCTAAGTGGATAGAGTTTATGAAAAAATTCACTTTTGTCATTAAACATATTGTTGGTAATGCTAACAAAGTTGTTGATGTATTGAGCAGAATATTTCTAATTCTGTAGGAATTTCAAGTGAAAACCTTAGGGTTTGAACACCTTAAGGAGATGTACTGTGATGATCCAGATTTTAAAGAGGCATATGAACCATGTGCAAATATTGTTCTCGGAGACAGAAGCCAGTGGGAAGAGCATATGATTTAAGATGGATTGTTATTTAAAGGTTACCAGTTGTGCATACCAAAGTGCTCTATGAGAGAGAATCCGCTAAAAGAAAAACATAATGGAGGTCTAGCTAGACATTTTGGCCATGACAAGATATTTTCACAGTTGAACTATTTGTACTAATGGCCAGGTATTAGGGAAGATGTGAAGAATTTTGTAAACAAATGTAATATTTTCCAGTATGCAAAAGGAAAGAGACAGAACACTGGATTGTATCAACCATTGCCTATTCCAGATAGGCCTTAAGATGCAATAAGCATGGATTTAATGTTGGGATTTCCAAGAACACAAAGAGGAAATGATTCCATATTTGTGGTAGTTGATATATTTTCAAAGATGGCACACTTTATCCCATGCCAGAAAAATAGTGATGCAATGCACATTGCAAATTTGTTTTTCAAGGAAGTTGTGAGACTTCATGGGTTTCCTAAGAGTATTGTCTCCAACAGAGACACTAAATTTGTTGGTTATTTCTGGAGGACATTGTGGAATATGCTGGGGACGGAACTGTATTTTATTTCAGTGTATCACCCTCAAACAGATGGACAAACTGAGTTGGTAAATCCAAATTTAGGAAATTTTCTGAGGAGTCTGGTCACTGAACATCATAGCCAATGGGATCAATTTTTTTCACAAGAAGAGTTTCCATACAATGACTCACCAAACAGAAGTACAGGAAAGATCATATTTCAGATAGTATATGGGATGAAGCCAAGAGGAGTATCGTAGTTAAGATATCTAGAGCAGAATGAATTCAAAAGCGCTGGAGTAGAAGACTTCGGTGCAGAAATGCACAAGCTTCATAATCAGATCAAAGAGAAGTTGCAGAAGAGCAGTAGAGAGTATAAACGCAAAGTTGATCAACATAGGAGAAAACTTCAATTTGAAGTGGGAGATCAAGTTTTAGCACATATCAAGAAGGAAAGTTTCCCAAGAAGAACATATAACAAACTGAAATTGAAGAAGATAGGACCATGCAAGATCCTAAGGAAATTTGATGAAAATTCTTATGAGATAGAGCTGCCAGAATATGTGGGTATATCACCCATATTCAACATTTCATACATGTATCCTTACAGGGAAGATGACACGAGAGAGTCAAAATATCAGAAAGAGATCTAGTGGGAGAAGCAGATTCTTGTATCAGAAAAGCCACAGATGGAGGAGATTATAGATCAAAGAATTGGTAAGAAGACAAGGAGAAAGACTTATTTTGAGTATTTGGTAAAGTGGAAAGGACACCCAATAGAAGATGCCAATTGAGTAAATGAAGAAGATATTCAGATACATGGAAAGTCAATGCAGGAGCTCATGGACATGATTCCATGAATTTTTGTCCAGAGGAGTATGATGCAAGAGCATCGTCATCAAAGCACGAGTGGAATACAACTCAATGCACTAGCGTGCATTTTGAAGTAATTTTTGAATTTAAGAAGGGCATATCACAAAATATCTTGAAACTATTGTAATTTAAGAACTTCTTAAATGTTTAGGAGTTGGACCATCACATGAGATCGATGGGGAATGAATTTTATTTTAATGTGGTAGCTTCCAGTATAGATTTGGTGTGTTTTCTCTTATTTGTCTGTCTCAAACATTTATTGTAATAAATCCTTGGTAGTTGAAAGATTTTATTTTGATAGAATAGCACTAAGGTAGTCGGAGGGAAAATCTCTATGAGCCCTCTTGTATAAATAAATGTATTGTTTCCCAAATGAGGCTGCTTAAGATTATTGTAGTTGTTGTTGTTGTTGCAATTTAACTGAAGGTTATTGTTGCTAAGAGTTTTTGAGTTGTTTAATAACATGTATGAGCCCATGTACATATATCATTTGAATGAATATAATAGAGAAGAGTTGTTCCATATTTTTGGTTTTGTTATTACTGTGTCTATTTGAATGAATGAATGGTATGCTTTATGTTAATTCAAATTCTCCATTATTACTTGTCCTTATGTTATGTATGCATTTACATGGTTGAATGTATGAATCTGTGAGATATTGGATAAGTTTCAATTGTTTCTCTTCTACGATCTTGTGCAAGGAGTGCATAACATCTGCAAGGTGTGCATTAACAGAGTCTATTTTGACTCATAATATCAAAAGAGATAACATGAAACTTGTGTATGCAAGGAGTGCATAACTCTCTGTAAGGTGTGCTTTGATAGAATCTATTTTGACTCAGAAATCCAGGAGGGATAGCTTGAAAGTGTGCATTGGAGGAAACGTGCTCAGAGTCACATTGTTCAGGAGGAACAATTGATTCATATAAGGACAGTTGCAAGGAGTGCAAAGTCTCCCATCAATATTTAAGTTGAAGGAAACTTGTTGCAAGGTGTGTGCAGGGTCGATATTTAGTTAAGTATCGAAGAAGTCATTCTGAGAAGTTCAGAGTGACGAGGAGGAACAAGTCCAAGAGATATAACTTGGAGCTTTGTATGTAGAGAGTGCATGTTTTCCGCAAGGAGTGCGTTAACAGAGTCTTTTGACTCACAAGTCCAGGAGGACTAACTTAAGAGTATTTGCAGAAGAGTTTGAAGACCTCCTGCCAGGCGTGCACAGAGTGAAAATTCGACTAAGTGTCAAATAAAATGTTCTGAGGAGGCTAGGTGTTTGAAGAAGGAAAAGATCAGGAGAGGTAGAGGCAATAATCCTTCTAGAAGGAGGAGTCCTTGAAGATTCCATAAATTAACAAGCAATATTTGTTTAGGAGGAAGCGAGATCATTCCAAACCGTTAGATATGGGAGAGTTTCACAGCGGTTAGTCGTAGAGTCCTTCGACACTTCATGTTCGGAAGGTTTTGAAGTGTTGAGGAGTGGGGATCACCAAAGCCCTCAATCCACGAAGTAATCTATAGTCGTTGATTCCATGGAAATTTTTTGTTATCTCTGTCACTTCGGTGATAGAGTACCTTAGAGGAAAGAGGTGTTGAGATGTTTAGAACTCCCGAACATCGAATTCTGAAATAGATCCCAGCCGTTGGCTATTGGGGAGACAAGAGCCATTGATTGTCCAAGTGAGTTCGCAGTTTGGAGCTCAGGTAAGAAGGAATCAGTTGCATCTGAATCAACTGAAGCTCGAAATTGTGAAGGGGGTCGGTCTAAGGTTATAGCCTGAGGTCATATTGAAGAAAAGTTTGGCATAGGAGCTAGCACTCGCTAGTTGGTGTTACCAGAAGTTCCAGAGAGTAAACTCGCGAGTAAATTGAACCTGCGTGGTAATAAACAGGGGCCTGTGTAACTGATTCCAGGGTTTATTGGAGGCCCGAAGAGTTAATTTGGCTTATGTGTTTGAAGATCCCTGACCAGGAGGTTGCAAAACCCCTAGGGGAGAGGAAGGGGTTGCATCAGTTCTCCTAGGTATCGTTTTATACTTTTTCAAACCCTAGAGACTAATTTTATGAAAAGTTCCTGACGGAGTTTTCTTTAAGACTTTTTTAGACTCTCTAAATAGGAAAATGCCATTGATTTTACCTTCTTTGGACTCGTTAAAATTTACATCGAAGGACCTAAACATGGGACCAAACCCCTCCTTCCTCAGGTTTGTTAATAATATGTCGAGAGACTTATCGCTAGATGAGCTATATCGAGCATCTGTTACCCTCCTCTGGCTCATAAAACTAGAAAGAGGTACCCGCCAATCATGGTGGGGAATTTTTAGAGGGCTTTTCCATCTTTTTATCTTGATTGTCTAGTAGCTATCACTACTTTGAGTCTCCCTTGAACAAGGCACTTGTTCTATCATCACATACACTAGTCGGGTTATCCATTCTCTCTCATTGACTACCATTTTCATCATTGTGTCACGTTACACTCATATATCCCTAACCAGTTATTATGGTATTCATCTGATTTAATGCTTCCAAGTCAAGTTATTTGTTTATGACCAGTCGGGTCGTCCACATGCAATTCCTTTCAAACTTTTTATCCTGACCATACATGTGTCAGTTGTGCTCTATTATTATTATCTTCATGCCATCTATGTTTAAATGTTTCATGTTGAATGATGGGGGATACATCAAGGCCCTCCTTCGACATATTTCACCCTATCGACTACATCTCATTCTCCAGGATTGAAATCTAGAAACCCATAAGTACCCTGAGACTTGCAGACATCAGTTGTAGGTCTCCTTGCATTTTGAAAGTGGGTTTACATAATTGAATCATGTCGAATGAATCTACGAGTGTTCTAATTCAACTCCTTTATTCACACTTTGTATATTGTACTAGGTATCTTGGGTTCCATAATCATCATCAATGGATTCCCTCGCGTCTATTAACGGTATGCATTAATGACCAGTAATTAGACAGTTTCTACCATGCTCAACATCAACTCTTTTATTTGCATGTCGTAGATTCATACCCTTTGAATGTAGGATGAAGACCTTGGGAATGATCACACTTCTGTTTGATGATATTATTTCCCAAGCCGTGATTTAGAATATTAATGAGCACTTCACATTGAGTCATCTCACAGATTTATATTAAGTGGCATAGATCCACATGTGTACTTGGTCGTGGCTATGATTTCACTTGCGTCTTGCATGGATCCACCATGTACGTTATCGTGGTCGTGCCCTAGTCATTTGCATCATGCATAGATCCGCAGTTTAATTATAGCAGTTGTGCTCTTGTCTCTCTTACCGAGCATGGGTATGCCCACCTCGGGGATGTTTTTCTGCAGAACTGATGATGCTCTCTTCCAAGCTTCCTTTTCCCAAATCTCTGTGAATTTTATTTGTAAAGTAGTTCAACCATTAGACACCTCTTCTGATATCACACTTTAGGGGGCATCTATTATAGATTTATTAACCTCCTAACCATTGAGTCATCATCTCCTAGAGGTTACCTATCCAATCCAACAACTTCTCCCTTGGGTTTCAATCCTAATTTCCACTTGGTCACTCTTTTAATTCATTAAGGGTGCGACCAAAAGGGTTGGTCATCCTTTCTATTCTACCAGGGAGTGATCAGTCACTCTGTCTATGTGTTTAGGGAGTGACCAAGCCTAGAAACTACCATTTCTCGATTTGGTTGCAATGGATGAGATATCCCACTGATTTTTCGAGGTTTAACCTCAAGAAGGCTTCCATTATGATCTTGAGGATCTTATCTTAATAACTAAGTGGCCTTATCCCTAAACCCCTATAAGAACCACGCCATTTCCCATTGGAAGGGGGGAGGAAAGAGCTAGTAAACTTATGTTGCTACTTTGGCTACCAAATTTGGGCTAGGAACTTGGAAATGAATTGTTGCATCAGCTTCTCCATTTGTAAGTTGTAATGTTGTTTCAATAATTAATAGAAGGTGTAGTAGACATTTCCCTCTATTGATTTTTTTATTGTCTTGCGTATATTCATTTGTATAAACTTAATAGGGTTATGTGTTACAATCTATTAGTAGATTTTTCATTGATTTGTGTGCATCTACTTTGATCTTAGAAAATATCTTGTTTCATTGTTTGTAGATAGTTGTCTCTTGGAGCAGGAATAATCTTCGCACAAGAAACCAACCAGGAGCGTACAGGGACAACCTTCGTAAATCAAGTATCCTTCCTCATTATAAAGACTCCTAGTTACCTTTTGCATATATATTAGATATTGAACCCATATATTACATATATATCTCTATCATAGGTATAGGAAGAACCTAAGGGAGATCATCTCGTGCAGGGCTCAAAATCCCTATAACAATTCTCCTAATGCTTCACAGAGAAACATCCTACCCAAGAAAAATTTTCAATTAGCGACACTAGAACAAAATAAGCCTTCAACAAATAACTTTGATTATGGAAGTGACCAAAACCCTCCGAAGGGGAAATTGGAGCGGTCTCATAAGCTTCAGGTTAAAAAAAAAAAAGACAAAGTACACAACAATAGGTAGAAAAATCCTTACCTGAAGGTGAGGTTGTTCTTCAAGACATGGATGTAGATGTTGATATCAAGAATATAGAATTTCCTTGTGATGAGTAGAGACTTTAAGAGAGTGGGGATGTTGCAGCTCAAATTGCAACTCAAGAACAAGTGTTTTCAGAAGAGGAATCATTCATAGTACAAAATGATCTATTTGATAGAAGCTCTAAAAAAATAATTTTTGAAAGATTCCATTCAAAGAATAGGAAGATTCAAGGAAAATCTAGTTCTGGATTAGATCTCAATGGTGTACCACCTTCCAAAATTTCTCACATCCACAAGACTATAGGGGACGCACTTTAAGTATCTGTTGATGATATGGAAAATGAAAACACCCATTTGAAAGAAAGAATCAAAGAATTGGAAACTGTATTAATGCCACCTGCAATATTTGCAAATCCAATTACCACTATGAAGCCTTGGAAGAATTTGGGTGGAACACCAATGTCTAGTTCAAAATTGAAAGGAACATCAAGTTTACTTACACCTGTCAGACATTATATTGGAAAAAATATGCATAAGACTCTAATTCTTTAGACATGGGAATTAACAAATAGGTTTACTGCTTTGGCATCAAAAATGTCAAATTTGAAATTGTGCATGGAAGTTGGTGTGCAAAATGATGAAGGGTTTTATAAAGAAGAAATCACCACTTTTGTGATTAAAGTTTCAAATATGGTTGAGCATAAAAGAAAGGAAGAAGGCTTACCTTCCTTGGCTCGTATTAAACAATTAAAAGCTTGTTGGATAAAAGGAATAAAATGCTTAAAAGAAATATTGGATGACCTTGATACTTGAAGTGTCAAAAGGGGTGAATGTTATTTAAAATTAATTTATCTGGATTTAGCTCAAACTACGTGAGAGGTTGATGATACAAAAATAATTTTAAATTCGGTGTTTATGACTAAGGAACATTTTTAGGCAAAAGTTGAATTATTAAAATATGCATCAGTGGAAAGATTCAGTGGTATAATGGAATACTCAGAATTGGTGGGCGAGAATTGGTTAGTCAATTATGTAAACAAAATTGAGGACATTGAAGATATATTACATCAAATATCCATTGACTATCAAGACATTGAAAAATCATTATTTGATATAAGAGTAATACAAGAAGTAATTGTCGCTCACATGAGGTATTATATCGAGAATTGATTAAAACAAGCCTTAATCAACAAAACTAAATAAAATCAAGTGGCAGTTACAACCGACCCAAAAACTCAATCCAGGAGAATACAAAAGGAGCACCGGTGGGAAAATAGAGAGAACACTATCACAATGAATAATACAAATCGCATTCTTCCCATTCAAAAGTCATACAGTTGTGTTTTACATGTCTCAAGAAAAACATAACTTATTTTCTAATCTTTTCTTTTTGTCATCCTTCAAGTCCATCTGTATTCCCATCTTTATTTTATGGTCCACATGAGCTCAATTCCAGTCCAACTTTGGATGAATGCATTTTATTTTTAAGACTATCAAAGACTATATATATATATATCTGAGAGAACTACTTCAGGAATAAACTTTAATAATATCTTTTGAACTCTAAGTTTTGAGCATTGGATATTTAAATTTTTCTTATCATATTCTATCTTGTTATCAATGAAAATACTCTTTTAAAGTTTTCTCGTATGTGGGCCTTTACCTTTCTTTCCTTGAATGTGATCGAAAATATCGAATACTGTGATGGATGTGAGATTTATTTTATCTTTCTTATAATTGTTATTTTTGTATTATATTTCTGCGAATATAATATTTTATGAGTGAAGATTATCTGGTCCATTTCTAAGGAATTATTTGGTGTATGTATATTATTTTCAATCAGTAATATTTTATTTATTTGAGTGATAAAGATTTTGAGTTTTCTATTTATCACCCTCCCATTTTTCATATTGTTGTCCCAAGATATTCAAGATAAATCTTTGAAGAAATTATAGAGTACCACCTCCATAAAAACGCAAGAGGTTTTTATATCCTCGTGAGATAGTTGTTTGGGTTTTAAGAGATCTAGACATCAATAGTTTTCTAACCCACTAAATTATTTATGTTAAATTCTTTTAACATTTTCTATAAATTTAGATTAGTTATATACAAAATCATCTACTATTTAACTTTTTAACAACTTTAAATTTTATATACATTAAGATTAGTACATTAGTTATTTAGATAAGAATTATTATAAATTCACGAACTGTATTAATTATTAAAAATGACAATTTATTAAGACGAACCTATGATCTTTAATTTTTTTTAAACATGAACCTACGATCTTTATTTTTTAAAAACATGTATAAATGGCATCATTTCAAAAAAATAAAATGTTTTGAAATACAAATAAATATTTCATAAAGATATTAAAATGTGTTTTTTGGTTGACGTAACATGATCAATAACAATGGTCACAATATTTTGTCCTATCTTACTACATCTTAACATTAATATATTAATGAAGAGTCAATTTTATTTTTCAAGATTTCACGAAGCAAAACATTAATAAAAACTAAATCCATATTAAGATTATTTAAAGCAAGAATTTATAAATACATTGTTTAAAAACTGAAAGTAGATTTTCCAAAATTAAAAGAAAAATGTAACTAAAACCACATTTTTCAAAGTAAGATAAAAAAATAAACTTTTGGTTCTTCTTATTTGGATATCTTGCTGCCAAAGACAAGGGACAAGAGATTGTAGTCTCAATATGTCGAGAATGGTTTGGACAACACTGTGTCAATGTATATTGCAAGGATCAGTGGCTTTGTAGTGCAAGAATCGGCTTCACGTGACCTTGATGGATGGATAAGTACGTTGTAATTCATACTATTAACTAAGAGCACGTGTCATGTCCATAATTCATACTATTAACTAAGAGAATGTCATGTCCATATTGTTGTGTTGGCAGTCTCCTAAAACCAATCAAATAAACAAAGATGTTTAAAGCTTAAAGAGAAGAGATACCTCAAATCACTTTACTATAGGAGCTTAATAAAGTGTTTCAAAAACATTTTTTTTCAGGTGGAGAATAATTGAGAATAATTACCAATAGAGAATACATATCAACAAAAGTTTGTTTGAACAATTAAAAGTGATATTAATAAACTAATTAGACCCAACATGGTCCACCAAAATGGGAGGGGGGCATAAATAGCGACTTTATAATGTTTATAAGTTTTAGTTGATTTTGTATAATAATTTTTTCATTTAGAAATAGAAAGAATATAATCAATTTCTTGACAATTTACTTAAAGGACCAGAACATTGACATCATGGATGGATATTACATTGAACCAAATGTAGAGTCACAATCCATCTTATTACAAAAAGCATATATTTTTATGTTGACAATAATCACAAATAAATATAAATACTAATAGAAGTTTACTTGAATAACCATAAGTTAAAAAAAAAAATTGTCATTGTAAGAATAATGGTAAGGCCAAAATATTGGAGGGTTGCAATTTTTGTTTTAACCATGGTAATCGATAACTCATAGGATTGATCTAGGCTAGGCCCAAGATCAGTCGTGTTGGTTGCCGCTATAACATAAGAGTATATCCAACAACCCATAAGCCAGATATACTGAAAACTTATGACTTAGCAAGGGCCAAGGCATCCCAAAGCACATCGCAGTGGACCTTTATCCTTGGGGGCATCTACCTTTCTATCCGTATCACGATGGGCCAACATGTCCATTAAGGGAATTGAAGCATAGTGGGTGGGTTACAATTTTTACAAAATAAAATGTAGAATCTAACTATGGGCATTTAATGCATGTGCATCATTCCTTGTTGCATTTGTATTGCTAAGAAAATTGGACATGTTTTGTCTTAATCCCCTAGTAACCATTGCATTTTCCCCCAAATCATTTATGAGACTCTCCAACATCATTATCACATCTCTCATTGTTGGTCGTTCATTAGGTGAATCTTTCGAACAAAGAAAACCAACGCGTAGCAAATAAAGTAAACATTTATATACATTATTTTCTTCAAATTCGTCTCCATCCACCTTGCTAAAAAGATTGTTGTCAATTAACTCCTTCACTTTGTTTGGAAATGCTAAGTTCACCCACTTGTGCAAGTTTAGGTCTCCATAAAACATATTATTAGTTGGTCGTTTCTTGGTAAGTATTTCCAATAAAAAAATGCCATAGCTATAAACATCTCCTTGGATAGAAACTACCACACCTAATCCATACTCTGCAAAAAAGGAAACTGTCATCAAATTTTACTTGACCATCCCATACAAAATTGTTGAAGATAAAAAACAAGTAAAAAATTGAACGTTCTAAAATGCCATACTTGGTGCAATGTAGCCCACAAATCCTTTCAAAGAAAGTGTTGAAGTAAGTGAATCAGAAGAGGTTTCATCAATTAATTTTGCAATACCAAAGTCTATTACATGCCCTGACATGTCTTCATCCAAAAGCACATTCTTAGGTTTTAAATCACAATGCACCACTTGCACAAAAGAATCATGATGAAGATATTCCATGGCATGGACCACATTTATAGCAATGTTCAATCGAGTTTCTAATCTCAGTTCACATACATATTCACCATTGTTTTCATCTTTGTTAGGATACAAATTCTTCTCCAAGCTTCCATTAGATATAAATTCGAACACTAATCCTTTGAAATGGAAGTTGGAACATGAGGTTATGATTCTCACCAAATTTCGATGTCGAACCTTTTGCAAGACACTACACTCTTCTTTAAGACTCTTTTCAACCTTGTCTTTTTGCAACTGGAAAACTTTCACAGCAACAAGTGTGTCGTCACTCAAAATTCCTTTATAAACTAAACCAAAATTCCCTATTCCCAACAAGTTGGCTTCAGCAAATCCATTAGTTTCTATGTGAAGCTCTTGATATGAGATCCTTTGGTGCTCTAACTTTTACAAAATGGCTTGTGAGGAATCAAAGTTTTTCATATGAAAATTCCTTTTCCAAAGGAATCCCAAAAGTAGACAACATAGTATAAAATAAATAACTCCACACATTGGCAACAATACTCTTTTCACAAATGCAAAATGACCTCTTGGTATTTGGCATGTGGGTAATTGGAATGCTTGTCATCCACAAAGGCTAGGATTTCCAATTAAGGACATGACAATTATTCTATTTGCAAAAAACCCTCCTTTTGGAATTTCTCCCTTGATATTGTTGAAAGACTAATTCAAATACTAAAGTATTTTTAACTTCTTGAGAGTAACTGGTAGCATCCTTGATAAGGAGTTGGAATAGAGATCTAGGTTCATGAGACTCTACAAATTTCCAATTGAATCTGGAATAGAGTCTTGTAAGGAATTTTGAGATAAATTCAATAATTGTAGTTCACTGCAGCTTCCAAGTGTAGGGGGGATGACCCCAGTCAACTGATTGGAAGAAATGTCTATAGATTGAGCCATTGTTATTTTACAAATCTCCATGGGTAAGGAACCTTCCAATAAATTCCATGACAAACTCAAATAGAATTGTAGATTATAAAGTTTAGCAATTTGTCGTGGCATGTTTCCAGTGAGCATATTGTGAGACAAGTCAAGCAATTCCAAATTTACACAATATCCTAAGTTGGCGGGTATGCTTCATGATAGATGGTTCTAATGAAGAATGATCCTTCTTAGTTGTTTAAGGGGTGCAAAGGAATTGGGAATCATTCCAAAGAGTATGTTTTTGCTAATTTCCAAGATACCAAGGTGTTGTAATTGGTCAAAGTCATAGAGAATGTTTCCTTCTAATCTATTTTTACTTAAAGAAAATCTTTCTAATTTTTTAAGGTTCCCTAATTGTGGAATGTTACCATTTAAAAGATTTCCACCTAAATTTAGAAATGTGAGGATGCTAAGATTGCTGATAATTGGAGGGATGTTTCCTTCTATTATGTTTCTTCCTAATGACAAGTAAGACAAATTCATAAAAATCTTTCCTATGGAAAGGGGGGGAAAACCCCATAGTGCATTGTTGATCAAGTCTATCTCTTGTAGGTGAGAAAAATTGGTAAGAGCTACAAGAAAGGGCATGGTTGTAGTGCTACCATTGTCAAGATGATTAGTATGCAAGTATATTTGTTTAAGCAAGGATAATTTACCCAACTCTATTGGCACACTTCCACTCAACTTGTTCGAGTTTAGAAAGATTCCTTCGATTTTAGAACAATTTTCAATGGAATTTGGTATGTTACCACTATGTTGATTTCCCCATAAAGCAAGTTGACTCAAGTTAAAAATCTTTGACAAAGCAGTGGGAATGTTTCCGATGAGTTTGTTTGCAGAAATTTCCAAGTCTATCAAAGAAGACATATTTGATAAAGTAGAAGGAATGGTGTTTGACAATTCATTTTGATATAGGTATAGTGTTTGCACACTTATAAGTAGATCTAGTTCTTTTGGAATGCTTCTAGTAATTTTTTTTGTTAAAATTTCCAAATGAACCAAAGTGGAGATATTGGACAAAGAAATGGGAATGGTACCTGAAAATTCATTTGTATAAAGCAAAAGTATTTGTAGACTGGTGAGCAGACCCAATTATTATAGAATGCTACCAATGAGTTTGTTTGTAGAAATGTCCAATATAGTCAAAGTAGAGATGTTGGACAAGGTAGTGGGAATGTTCCCTGATAAATAATTTTTAGCTATGTAAAGACCTTGCAAATTAGTGAGCAAATCGAATTAAATCCAATTCTGGTGGAATTCTACCTTGTAAGTTTGTTTGTGGACATTTCTAATTGAGTCAAAGTATAAATATTGAATAAATAAGTGGGAATAGCCCCTGACAATTCATTTTCATCTAGGACAAGTATTTGC
Organism: Picea mariana; assembly: GCA_032191745.1. Lineage (NCBI taxonomy): Eukaryota > Viridiplantae > Streptophyta > Pinopsida > Pinales > Pinaceae > Picea > Picea mariana. The sequence goes on along the minus strand of JASDQU010100798.1, from coordinate 91,786 downwards.
AGAATACTGAGTAAACCCAATTTTGGTGGAATGGCACACTAAAATTGTTCATTCTAATATCTAAAATAATCAATTTGGAAAGGTTTCCAAAAGAAGAGGGAATGGTACCTGTGAGGTCATTTACTCCTAAGAAAATTTGTTGCAAATGTGGGAGGGAACCCAACTCCCTGGGGATATTTTCCATCAGAGTGTTATATGAGAGCGACGAGAAAGTCAAATTTCTGCAACTACTCAGGTGGCTTGGGATCTTCCCTTCCAATTGATTTTGTCTTAACCTGATATTTTCCAAATGAAAGAGGTGTCCCAATTTAGTTGGGATATGACCATTGAGTGCATTCCCCAAAAGATTGAGCAACCGAAGAAACAACAAATTTCCAATGGAAGGAGAAATGGGGCCACGTAGATCCATGGTACTTAGGTTGAGGGAAACCACTCTTGGATGGTGACGACTGCAAGTGATGCCAGTCCAGTTGCAGAAGGGGTTGGTGATAGTCCAATCTGCCACAAAATGATGTAGATCACTTGTAATGAGATTCTTAAATGCTAGCAGGGATTGTCAATCATTGTGAAATGAGTAGGTAGAAGAGAAGGAAAAAATGAGGAGGAGAAACAACATGGGAAAAGAAAAAAAAAGAGATGGCATGGTATTTGAGGTGGAAACGGGAATTGTGGTGTTCTCAAAACCCTTTAAAACAAAAAGAGATACAAAATGTTTCACAAGAGTGGGGCAGGGAAGAATTGTAGTGGGTTTGTGTATTCTCACAGGTAAGTATTTATAAACGAAAAAAGAGAAACGATGTGTTTCGACGTAGTAAGGAAGTCGGAGTGGAGAAGTTCAACAGGATGTGGGTGTACACATGGAAGATATGCAAATCACTTTTCCTTTTCAACATTCAAACTGAAAAACCCAAAAACCAAAGTGATGACATCAATCATCCATGATCCCGGTCATGTTAGTCCATCACACGCCATCAAAACAAAAATTGTTATTTAATTCTAATTCTAAAAATAGCTTGAAGATGTTTCTACAAAAACTCTGCTAACGTAAAGGTATCATCTTCAAATTATTTTACATATCAATTAATTATGTTATATGTTTTTATATCTTGGAAGTAACTTCAAAAAGCGAAATAACTGCAAAGAAGCTAGTCCCTACCTAGTTTAGGTTAGGCAAAGTGCAAAGCATTAGATTGAATATAGGAATTGACTATATATATTCTAATGTAAACTTTAAAACTATAAAACTATGAATAGCTTATATATATTCTACTGTCAACTTTATATATAATAAAGTCTAATCTTTCAAACTATGAATTGACTAAAGCTTTAAAACTATGAATCGACTAAAGACAAATTACATTTTTGATGCTCGTGCTAATCTACTATTAATTGACCGAAGACAAATTACATTTTCGTTTTTGATGCTCGTGCTAATCTATGTTGTAAGCTTACTAATCAATACCTGAAGCTTAATTTGTACACAATAATGGAAAATTAATAATCGATATTTGATTCATCAACATTGGTTACAACTTTCAGTGTTAAAATATCTTGGTTTTGTGTGTTGGGCATTTCATCTTAAGTAAACGAAGTTGACATTGGATCAAACATAAGGGATTGGAGTTTTTTCTTCGAATGTCTAAACCTCAAATTGAGGTTGTTATTATTTTATTGCCTATAACATTATACATCTTAAAGTTAAGGTTCCCTATCAAGTAAGTCTTCAAAATGAAAAAACGTGAGTGATGTCAATCATATCAATAAATGTCAATCATATTCACAGTTTCAGCTTCAGTTTATAATGTAATGGAATTTGGACATGGCATATCCTGTAGCTCAACTCAAATAGAGTTGTCACATGAATACCACTTGCGATTCAAGCCTGTCTCATGGTAATATAGTTAATTAAAGTTGAAGCTCAAAGTTAAAAAATAAAAATAAAAATAACATCAATGAAGTGTACATACAAGTTCATCTGAAATAAATAATAAGAGAAAATAATACATCTTATTAAAAAAATATTACCAAACAAACAGTCGTAGAGAATAATGCATTTACCACTTAAGGGGAGCTCACAAAATGAAGGGTACGTAAAGAAAGATAAGAGCATTTGATCTGCATGTTTAAGAAATAATTATGTCACCTTAACTGTGATCTTAGAGTCTCTTATGAAAAAACTATACTTTATATCCTAAAACAAAATTTGTCAGTAACTTATGCTTAAAGGAAGATCTTAGAAGCATTATGATAGTCTCACTAAAATGGTTGGTGATCGCGATATGGCAAGGAATTTTTAAGCTTTAATTAATGTTATAAAAAATAATTTGCCACAAGCATTAGAAATCAATGCAATAATAATTTTCCACGAGCATTTGAAATCAATGCAATATTTTTTACACAAAGTTGTATGAAGTTAGAAGAATTTCGTGAATGGTGTTTCCTTGACCCAATAGGAAGGCCATTCATCTGTCTTCACTGAGCTGGTGCTACGCAGTTGGTCTATAGACAAATGGTCATGATCCATTTCTAACAGATATTGTGATGGATAGTCTCCAAATCTTTCTATATGGATTTGTTAAAGGATCTTTATGTTGCATGAGAATTGCACTCCACCCAAGGAAACATTTGAAATTCTCTTTCAGTGGGCTATGGCCTTCATTTTATCTCTTTCTATTAAAAGATCTTCGATTTTTTGTTGTATTGGAAGAATGTAATTAACAGCTACCTACGCTTGGCCTGATACTGAATGTTTTCCCTGCACACCACAAGATCCAATTTCCCATAAAACATAAACAATAGAGAGTGTTGTTGATGTCGATAATACCAAAAATCCTGGGCATCATAAAAGAAAACAATACCGGGATATTTTCATCTGGAAGAAAAGATCCCAGCGTTGAAAACAACATCTTCATCTCTCTGTGCCATTGTCTTTCAATCATTTCAAGCAATAATTTCAATCATTTCGAGCAATAACATGGGCTCTCTCGACCTTCAATTTTCATTTTCAAAGTGTCACACTGAAATCTCCAACAACCCATCTCTGCGCGAAAACACTTGCGAACAATGAATGCATTCCCTAGAGCATGCTAAAATCTCAAGAGCACACCTTTGTCTGAAAACACTTGTGAGCATTGAGAGCCTTCCCGAGAGTAGCAGTTTAGACTAGAAATTTTTTTATCTCTGACCTTGCATTAATTGTCTATTATGTGCAAATGATTCAATCTGTACAAATCCTACCATTTTCCTCGCACTCTGGTCGTGAATTTCATGTACTACCTATTTACTAGCAATATTAATTTCCACAAAACATTAATTTGATTCTAATAGAGTACCACAAATAATAATCTTTTTAATATTTAGGTTTGAATCTTCATGTCCGTGGCAATTATTTAACGACTAAAAAGATATGAAAGGCCCTTTTGAATGAAATCCCTAAGCATTTGTGGATTCAACCAACATGTGAACGATTTCTACATGCATTTATGGTGCCATGATGCCAATAATAATGAATGAAGACATGGCAAACTAGTTTCTATCATAAATAAACTTCACACTCATACATTCTGTATCACATTATCAGTTTGCCTACAGTATTGATAGTAGATTTTGGTTTGCCAATGAAATGATTGAATTCTCATTGCAAAATGCTTGAGATAACAGCACAGTCGGTAATTGAGTAGTGTAACGTTTTTAATGCCCCAATTGGCCTTTGAATTAGTTGATGTCTGGAATACCCCTGGCAGGATAGACAATAAGGTGGACGTAGTAGTAATATCCATTCAGTAGGAGTCATATGCACTCAGTAGTAATAAATGATATACAAGGCAGAATTTAAATTCGATATTTATTACACGATTATTATTATTATTATTATTTTCCTTGTTTCAAAAGATCGATTGCAAATTATTTTCCTTCTTTCAAAAGCTAATTGCACTTGGGTTGCCTTGAGCAACTTGGGTCACAGTTACCCCTATTGTTATGACTTTGAACTCCTTTTATGACTTCGAACTGCGAAAAGAATAATTAATCCATCAAATTCCAATAAGCACAACAAATTGATTTTCAACAATTCCGTGTACAAGTATATATTGATGGTTGCATACAAAGAAAGTAGAGAACATTACATTATAATTCTTACTAGTATTGGGATATAGCAGATCTCGTTTCGCATGACAGTGGGCTACAAAAATGTGGACGATGGAAGTTGTCAGGCTCGATTGTGGAATTTGAAGAAAGGCCGAAGTGGGTAGTTTTTAATAATGTATTACTGGTAAAAACATAGAGAGGGGAATAAATGAAATTGTTAGACGAGAAACTCATAACTTGAATGTAGTCATCAATGAAAACACAAGAATAAATAAATAACCCTTTTTTAAATTATCCATAACCTGTACCACCCACACATACTTAAGATCATATTTATAACATGTACAAGATTCCCATTACACAAATCCATACACATCTAGATCTAATAGCGAAGAATGGAAAAAAATGTAATACTCTATTTAGCAGCGCCTTTGTTTCCTTCTGCACCACCTGCAAAAGCCTATGAATTTGGCTGACGAGGTTGTTGGGTTCGCATGGGTAAATCATATCTAGATGGAAGGCACCTGTTAGTATATTCCTACACTGACCATGACCTGGAAACTAGAAGTGCACATTGTGTCCATTGAACAAAGATGACTCAAAAGGTTGTGAAGGCCAATTGTAGGGTTTATATCAACTAAACCCTGGGGAACATGACCTAGAGATGTTGAGTGCAACTCAGAGGAAAAAATCATCTTTGAGGGGAATTTTTAGATGTCAATACAAAATGATACAAACTATAAACCCTAAGATAGCCTTGAATGGTCCTAGAAGGCACAACGGAATCCACTGGTACCAGTCCTAGTCCTCAATCCTAATAAATATACCAACCAAATATGTTACAAGTTATAAAAACTTTAAAGAAAAAGAAAAATTAAAATAAAATACTCCTATATCACTTTTAAAAACATAACAATTAACACATTTTAAAGATGTGTCGTCTAAAAAGAATGACATTTGTGGATGAAAAACATAACACTTAACACATTTTAAAAACGTGTCATCTAAAAAAAATGGCATTTGTGGATGGGCTTGATGGCCATCTTCCATGACGATTACAGTCACGGTACTTGCATGAGTTTTCCATTTAGGCTACACACCAAAGCTAACCACCATGGCCATTGACACTACCCACGAGAGTCAACCAGCATTGCTGCCATTGACACTACCCACTACAACCGACCAACATTGTTTCCATTGACCAGCATTGTTGTGTTGAGGTATCTGATAACGAAATGGCACCCAACAAAGTGGTATCTTCTCCTTTGTATTGTATCCAAATCCAACCACTCAAGATATGAGTGAATTTTCTTCTTCGTCCTCCGCACCAGTTGTCCCTACTTCACGGTGTAGAAAAGAAATTGAGGGGAGTCCATCAACTCCCAAAGTTCTCAAGGCTAATTATCTTTCTTTCTTTCTTCAAAAAGACATCATATTTAAATCCCAGATCAAATACGATTACAGGGTCAAAATTCTCATTCTATTTAGCGCCCACAAAAATTTAAGGCCAAACTTTCTTTCAAGTGGAACATTATAAAAGCTCAAAATCAATAAATTTCTCGATGTTTTGCGACTAGATAGTGAAAAAATATCCAATGGGGGAGCTGACATATGATTACTTGAGAAACCCTCTGGGTGTTGTAAGATTCATGTTCAATTCACGAATGCACAGTAGACTCTGTCCTAGAAGATAAATTTGTTTCACAACTTAGTACTCGAGTATATCACGAGAATGAAGGCAGATGACGCTAAGGCTTGGCAACCAAGGAAGTGCTGGTACAAATATGTCTGCTTGGTTTTGTAGTTTTTATTACATATCTCTTTATTTTACTCAATTTATATCAAATGCTATCAAATGGAAATATAGGAAAACATTAAAAACCATATTTTATATTTCCAAAAATTCCAAAATAAAACAAATAAACAAGTAGTAAAAGTTTGTCATGTCTGAAAAATCTAAAAACAAAAGAATAAAAATATGTTGAAACAGAATCTTACTCCCAGATAATTTATTATGTCAATTATAATGTCAATTAATTTGATAGTGAATACATAAAATCATGTAAAACTATCATCCACTAATAATATAAATAATTATTATTTCAATTATACCTAGAAAGGCCCTTCAGCGAGGCGAACACCCTGAATTATCAATAATTGGTAACGTTACTGTTTTTTCCTTCATAGCATATTTAAATTTATAACATCGATTTATATCTAAGGTGAGACAGAGATATACTTACAGCCATTCCAGTATTAGTGATTTTCACCCTGACGTAGCTACTGGGCAACGAATTAAGGTTGATAACGTATTAGCAATCCTAACAGTGGCATTGAATATTGCACCGGTGGGAGGACTTGCAGAAGTTGCAGGTATTCGGAAGTTGTTCGGCTCTCTTTAGCATCTCATCTTCTTCCATTCCATGCCCTTGGCCGCGGCATCTGGGGCAACCTTGATTAAGTGATGTACCCTCCTCAGATTCAAAATCCATGAAGACTTCCTCCATTGACAACCTTCCTGCATAATTGGAAGGTGTTGATGAAGTTCTCGCATGCATGGAAGGTGGCGACTCGCATGCATGGAAGGTGGCGACTGGGAAATATTTGAAATTTTGTTTTTAAAATTAATTAAAATTAATTTATATATTCTCACAAATATCTAAACACATTGCATCACCACCATAGGTATTAAGCCCTGTCTCTCCTATATAGACCAATAGGAAAATCATAATATAAAAACTTTAGCTACTACACCAACTCATTTACCAAAATGCACCTAATAATAGGCTGCCATTTACCAAAATGCACCCATTAATAGGTGGTCAACAATGGTTGACCACCAAGTGAATGCTATAGTCCCTTTGCCGCAGGCAAGGACTAATAAGGTTTTTGGGATTTGTAACAACCCAAATTGATTAGTTTTTATCATAGTTTACAAATTAAATTAAATTAATTATTAAAATAAATTCTTTGAGTCTTTTATTATTTTATTATTAAAAAGTAGGTGAAGTAATTAATGAGGGGATAAGGTTGTTGGGGAATTAATGAGGGAATAAGGTAGTTGGGAAATAGAATAAGGAGGAGGGGAGAGGACTTGAGGAGGGGTCATTTTTTGGGGAAAAATTGGGGGAAGAAGGAGGAAGAAATTCTGAAAGAGAGGGGGAAATCGAAAGAAAAGTTTGTTTTGGGGAACGCTCACAGGGGCACTATTATTGTTGGGAACTTTGGGCTCGAGGGGCAGGAAACCGTAAGGATTCCTAGAGCTACGGATCCGGAGAGGCTTTTCCTAGTTGTTTGGGAGGTTAATATTATGTTGGGAAGTTTGGGCAATCTCAAGAACAAGAGAACCAGGGGCTAAATCAACCAACCTTGCAAGTCGAGGCGCGCATTTTATGCATTTTACTAGTCGATATGTTGTTATTATGATGTTATTATGTTGTTGTTCTTATTATGTCTATCTACCAGTTTATTCCTTGTAGAAAGAAAACCTTAAACTAAATTGCAGTTATTTCAATAGGATAATAGGAGATAATTATTATTTTATTGAGGCCCTATATGTAAAGGCCTTACAAATGGTATCAGAGCCCGGTTTCAAAACTGAAACCTGGGCTTGACCACCCACATAACTGTACAATTTGTTCCCAAACCCCTAACCTACAGCCTAGAAACCCTTTATTTACAGCCCATAAAACCTATGAAGACTACCCAGACAGTCTTGAAAACCCAAACAAAACCTGTGAAGACTACCCAGACAATCTTGAAAACCCAAACAGTCTTGCTTGCAAACTGTATGCATATTAGCTTTCCAAGTCCAAATTCTAACTGATAAAGCAATGAAGAGAATTTATATACTCATGTACTTTAGAATGAGAGTACTAAAATATGTTTCCATATGTTTAACTTGAGGATGCATGATGACTTGCATAAGCTATAAACAAAAAAAAATGCAATAATATATATACAAAAATAATGCAACAATAATAATAATAATAATAATCTATTTTTTAAGGTCACGACCAAGCCAGCACACCAAATTGGTGTATGAGACCCCCTTGTTTGTGGGACAAGGGACCCCCCTATGGATTTGAACTTGTGACCTCTTAAGAGGAAACACATGTTCTTAACCATTAGGCCTACTCAAACTGTATATATTAAATATAAACACACAAAAAAATATATTAATTATCGAGCTTTAGAGTCAACCGTCCCAATATACAATTTCAAATCCAAGCATCCAGGTTCGAGTCTGAGTATGCACTATGCCCACATAGAGCACCAAGTGATAGCCTGTCTTAGAAACAAAAAAAAAAAAAAAAAACTATTCGGCCCAGTCTTAAAATCTTTGATTTATGCCAAACCTCCAAAGGGCGCATTAAACATTTGATGTAAGGGCCAACCTCCACCAAACAGGTCCTACCGGGACTTGAACCAAGGTCGTTGAATTCAAAGTACAAAGTCCACGAGCAAATCCAATATCTAGATTTCCTCTAGTTATCAAAGTCCACAAGTTAGCTACCAGCAACGCAACAACTTAGCACTGGAGTGCCAACTGACTAAGCCACACACAAGACTTACCAGCAACATCTCATGCCTGCAGAGACGACCGATTAAATCCATACTCCTTAAACCCCACTCTAAATTTGAGAGAGAGAAAGAGAAAAGTTAAACTATCTCATGTGGGCTCTGGTGTTGATCTTTGGTATTGCAACAACACCTTTGTGAAGGTGTGAGGCGACTGCTTCTCTTGTAGCCGACGATGACGAATACTGGGTGAATGATCATCCATCATCGGTCATGGCAGCAAAAGACAACGGTCACACGATTGGCAAGGGATTTCAGTAGGTTTTCAACGGCAGTCTCGGCGTGGAGAAGAGAACCTATTGGCATAAGGGTGCCAAGATGTTGAATGTGCCCCATATCTCCATGGGAAATCTCATCATGGAGGAGCTTAGAGTAGAGTCGTCTCTCTCCAAGCAGTTGTCAATTGTTGTAATCCAAGGGTAGCTTCTTCTAGGCAACATAATATCTGACTTGTTATCCAAACGATTGGATCTTGGAGTTACGATGAGAGCACCTTAGACCACTCGGCTATACACTACACACCGCCAGCACCAGCGCCAAACCTCGAGGGTCGTTTCATTTGAATGAGGGTAGCACCTCCGCCAACCCAAAAACCAAGCACCCAAACCACCATGAAGGAGCTCATAAGGGGCCAAAAGACCATGCACTATGCGTGAGCTCAACTCCTCAGAAGTCAATACCCCAAAGCGTGAGATTAACTCCTCTACTCGGCACGTATGATCTACATAGAACCAAAAGAAGACGTTGGCCTCACAGCCATGGTCGCACCCGTTGGGTGGCTGACCATGGAGTTAGTGTTGTGTCCTTCGAACTGGGACGGAAATGAACCAGACCCAAAAAAAAAAAAAAACCATTGCAAATGAACCAAACAATGAGCGGGAATAGGGTTTTGTCTCGAAGATTTTCCACTAGGTGTGGAAGGGGTAGGGCACGTAGGGTGTTGACCTCCAGGTTACTCCATATCAAAATGGTGCATTAAATTATTATAACGTTGAATGGGTACAATTCACATAATTAGTTGGAGTTAAAAAAAAAATCGAATATCAATGAATATCAATGCAGCACTCCAGATCGACACTCCATGTCATTGACATCTCTGGCAAGACTCCTTATGTTCAAGAGGAGGTCAATATCAGTAGTGGGCTTCTTGGATCGAAGGTAACATGGTTTAGGTCTTCAAGCAATGAGTCACGCTTCATACATACTATTGCCTATGAGTCTGCCAAGAACAACAATGCACTGACTTTGGTGATGGTTCATGGCTATAGGCTTCCCAGGGATTCTTCTTCTGAAACTTCGTTGCACTCGCCAATCTCTTTAGGGTTATTGTAATTGACCAATTTGGGTTTGTAAATTTTTGTATCTTCATTTTTTTTTCTTTTCCCATTTTACCAATGGATTGGATTTCTAGCGGAGGGATTATTTTCGTTAATGACTAATTAGTAAGTGGACACAACAAATGATTCATTCATGAGATTATAGTATTATAGGGCTCTACAAAAGGAAAAAGGAAAAATTCAATGCAATAAGGAAAAAAATAAATGCAATAAATCAATAAGGAAACTAGAATTATGTCAATAAAATGGAGAATTATGTCCCCAATTTGATGTGTCTAACTCTAACAAAAAATGCACCAAGAATTTTATGTTACAGTTAGAGGGACTCACTTATTATCACCACCTTTATGGGCGTAGTAATAGATAAGTAACATTGTGAAATATATATATATATATATATATATATATATATATATATA
>JASDQU010100798.1:54262-69218 GCA_032191745.1 Picea mariana | reverse complement strand
CCAACAGCCCAGATGAGCACGCCCGGATCAACGGCGATGAAGACCAATTCGGACCCCCCCTGCCCTTCTACCTTTAAGCGGAGGGGGGGGGTCCGAATTCGTGGGTGCAGTTTTCGACGGCCATGATCAAGACGCCCAGATCAATGGTGCTCGTGCAGCCCCGCTCTCCTTAACTTCCATGTGATTAACCAGTGTGGGCCCTATCCCCGTCACTTCATCCTCCCTTCCGCCTTTCCCCTGCTGCCGTATGTCATCATTCATCTCTCCTCTCTGGTCCGCGTGGCTTTCCCTTTTTCTCATCATCCACTCACCGCCTGCCACGTGTCCCATTCCTCTCCATGTCAGCCTCTCACCCGAAGGCGAATCCTTTCCTTCCGTCATCCTTCTCTCGTCGCGTCACTCCTTTCACGCCCTTGTAACCCGGCGCGAACATTCCTCCACGCTGGCCTCCATACCTGTTCCTCAAGATATTCAGTTATTCCAGGTGGCAGCGCGAGAAGTCATCCAGATCCTGAAGTGATGAGTTGGTTGGGATGTTATCAATCCCAAGAAGCATTTATTGAAGTGGTTGGTGGTGGTTAGACATCGTCTCCACCATAATGGGGACGTCCTGCATGGAATTAAAGGCACGTCGATTCGCCGAATAAACTGTCAGAAGACTGATTGCGTCTGCCATAAGTTGCACGATCATTCAAAGATTGCAGCTCCGTGTTGTCAAAAGCCATGCAGACACAAAGCTTTCAATGCATTTCCTTGGTTCCGCTGCTGTTCTAGTTTTGAGTATATGTAGGCATTTTTGCCATTTTTGTATCTATCGATGGTAGAGCTAAGCTCCCGACTGTAAAGTTTCAGCGGATACTCTGGTCCTTGATTATGCCTCTGTGTTTGAGATTTCTTGGTTTATAACAAACCGTTTCTTTTTTCCATCTTTCTTTCGTCTCATACTTGAGGATTCACAGTAGTACAGCTTGTCGCAATAAAGCATTTGTTGTGGCATTGTCGTGCCCTCTGGTTTTTTTGTATTTGAATATAAAAGGATTTTGTGTTCGAATGCATTCTTCTTCAATCTGTCCCGAACCGAATGTCTTTGATAGACCTTGCACCCTCCTTGCATAAGTCTTCCATCTACTCACCCTTTATTACGACTCACTGTTTGGAGTTTATCAAGACCTCACTCGTTCATGCATGCCTGGTCTGGTTTCTGAGTTGATGCGACGTTGTTTCAAGTTTTTCTCCATTTGATCACCCTTTAAACAAATCGTGACATTAAACTGATGGGTTTTGGGCTCTGTTCCTGCTAGCAATCCAGGGGTGACTTCTGAAAGCCAACAGTTTGGAACTTATTTCCAATCACCTTCTTTAAGCAGGAAACATGAAAAATAGGATCGAGCTTAGAATGACTGGGCAAAGATAACTACTAGGATACCTATCATGCACGCTTGAGAACGGTATAAGGACCATAAAATTTGGGCACTAGTTTCTGACAATGGTCAGCCTTGAGGAAATTTTGCTTGTAAGGTTGAAATCGAAGAAACACCTAATCTCCTTCTACAAATTGATGTTTATAGTGACCTTGATCTGCTTGTTGCTTTATGTGATTCTTGGCCATGACCAAATTATCTTCGAGGGTACGGAGAATATCCTCTCGAACTATAAGCATTTGGTCAACCGCTTGGACCTTCGAGACACCTGGAAAGTATGAAAGAACTGAAGGTGGATTTTGTCCATATACTGCTTCAAAAGGAGTCTTGCGGGTAGTTGTATGGTAAGAAGGGTTGTACCACCATTTAGCTAGTGATAACCATTGAGCCCATTGATTTTTCATTTTGGATGAAAAACACCTCAAATATGTTTCCAAACACTTGTTGACAACTTCAGTTTGACCATCAGTCTGGGGATTATAATTTTTGTTGAGATGCAATTGGGTGCCTTGTAGCTTGAAAAATTCTTGCCAAAAATTGCTAGTGAAATTTGGGTCGTGATTAGAAACAATATAATGAGGCATGCCATGAAGCTTGAAGACCTGATCCATGAAAATTTTAGCCACAGTGGAGGTTGTAAATGGGTGTTGAAGAGCACAAAAATGATCATACTTGGAAAGATGATCAACTACCACCATGATGACCAATTTATTTCCCGATTTAGGTAAGCCTACAATAAAATCCATAGAGATATCCCTCCAAATAGTAGGTGGAATCGGAAGTGGTTGTAGTGTTCCAAGAGCTTTGACTTTTTTTCCCTTGTTGCGTTGACAAACATCACATTCGGCCAAAAAATTGCGAACGTCCTATTTCATACCATCCCAGAAAAAAGAACGCTCGACCCGGTCATAGGTTTTGGTAAACCCTGAGTTCCCAGCGGTGGGTGTAGCATGAATCTCAGAAAGTACCATGGATTTAAGTTTTGAGTGTTTACTTAAATACAAGAGGCCTTTGTATCGAAGCTCATCATTGAGCCAAGAGTACCCTGGGGAAACTGGAGAATTGGACTGCAATTATTGTATCAGATGCAAACTTTTGGGATCATGTAGCCATTCCTGGCAAATAGCTTGGAGCCAATCTGGTACAATGAAGGAGAGAGAAAAAAGGGACCCTTCATCTTCATATTTTCTGGAAAGTCCATCAGCAACCACATTGTCTTTGTTTTTCTTGTAAATGATCTCATAATCATATCCAAAGAGCTCAGTCAACCATTTTTGTTTCTTTGGGGAGGAAAGGCGTTGTTCCAGAAAATACTTGAGGCTTTGATGATCTTTATTATTTTGGAAGCATTTCCCCAATACATAAGGATGCCAAAGATATACAACATGTAGAATAGCCAACATTTCCTTTTCATAGATTGATTTTCCTAAATGTCGCTCTGACAATTGTTTGTTGGTAAAGGCCAAAGTTTGACCCTCTTGTATAAGGACTGCTCCAATTCCTTTCCCGAAAGCATCACATTCGAGAACAAAGGTATTTTTGAAATCAAGAAGGGTCAGGACTGGAGTGGTGCACATGGCCATATCCAAGGTTTGAAAATCCTGAGCAGTTGTTGGAGTCCAAGTTAAAGAATTATTTTTAAGTAGAGAAGTGAGAGGTGTCGCAATCTTTCCATAATTATTAACAAACTTGCGATAATAACATGTTAAACCCAGAAATCCAGGAAAGATTTTGAGAATCTTTGGGTGAGGCCAATATTGCATAGCTTCAATCATTTTAGGATCCACCCTTACACCAGCCTTGCCAACAATATGACCCAAGTAATCGACTTTTGAGGCGCCAAAAGAACATTTAGATTGATTGAGGAAAATTTGGTGTTGAGAGAATAGATGGAGAACTCGATCAACATGAGCAAGATGGGTTGTCCATGATTTACTATAGATGAGGATATCATCAAAGAAAACTAAGAAAAAATAATGGAGAAAAGGACGGAAAACATGATTCATGAGGCTTTGGAAAGTGGAGGGAGAATTACACAAGCCAAATGGCATGACCAAAAACTCATAGTGGCCCTCATGAGTTCTAAAAGAAGTCTTAGGAATGTTTTCCTTGTTCATACGTATCTAGTGGTAGCTAGAACGAAGATCAAGTTTAGTAAATAACTGGGCGCCACTTAATTCATCGAAGAGGTCATCAATGACAGGAATGGGAAATTTGTCTTTAATGGTGAGTTTGTTGAGGGCGTAGAAGTCGAGAAAAATGCACCAGGAACCTTATTTATTAAGGACTAGGATGACAAGAGAAGAGTAGGGGCTCATACTAGGGCGGATAACACCTTCGTTGAGCAATTCTTGAACAATTTTCTGAATTTCATTTTTTTGAGAAAAGGGATGAAAATAGGGATGGATATTGGGAGGAAGGATTCCGAGGACAAGGGGAATGTAATGATCATGAACACCATGGGAAGGAGGGAGTACCTGGGGAGTGGAAAAAACCACTTGATGTTTAGAGAGGATGGATTGGAGGTCCTATGGCACAGAGGGTGTCTTAGTGGCTTGAATGGCATGGAGTTGTGCAATAATGCCAGAATGACATTTTTTGAGCATCTTTTCCATTCAATGGGAACTGATGATCTCTGGGGAACCAACGGTGATGCCTTGAAACTTATATTGTTGGACCTCCTGGTCGAATTTCATGGTTAATTCCTTAAAATCCATGAGAATGGGACCTAAATTCCTTAGCCATTCTGCACCCAAAACAATGTCACAACCACCCATGTCGATAGAAAACATATGAGATTTCATGTGGTACTGACCAATTTGGAGATGCACATTTTTACAATGCCCTCCACATGTCATGGACCCGTCATTGGCAATCATGATTTGAAATTTATTTATGGCATGGATATAGAAATTAGTTTCTTGCGCAATGCGATGATGAATAAAATTATGGGTGCTTCCACTATCAATAAGAATTATGACCTTCCTATGCTTAATGTAACCAATTAGATTGAGGGTTTGGGGAGTAGAGAAGCCAGTGAGAGCATTTAGGGAAATGACCAATTCTACTTCGGGAGGGTCTGAGGGAGGGGTCATATCAGTGGGTTCAGGTGCCATGGCCACAAGGGGAGTCTTGACATCGTCTTCCGAAAAATCCTCTGATATGGCCATAAAAAGATTTTGTTCCTTACACTTGTGCCCAGAAAAATATTTTTCATCACAATTATAACAAAGACCTTTGAGTTATATTCACGAGATTGGCTCTCACGGAATGAAGCGAGACGAAATGCCAATGCGTCTAGGGCCTAAACCCTAGCCGCCTCCGCTCTGGTTTTTCAACTGCAGGGGCGCGGATCTTCGTCTGTAGCAACCAATTAGGGTTCCCCTCTACAAGGCCGCAGATCGAGGTTTTCAGAGCGTCCCTCCTGCGTTTCATTTTTGCATGCGTTTTGGAGCAGCGGTTGGCTTGCCTCTGTGATTTCTTGTTTGTTGGTGGTCATCGCCCTGCTACAATGGCCCCAAATCTGATTGCCGAGATGGAAGAAGATCCATTGGAAGCATTCAAAGAGTTAGTCCGCTCGGCAGGACCTAAATCCAAGCCTTCTGTCTCGTCTAAGTTTGTTAAGAAGATGGAGGAGATCCCTTCGCTGGAGCTATCTCCAGAGGAGCCTTGCAATATTGCCCTCTTTCTAGCAGAAAAGGCCCTCATCGAAAAGTTTACGGGGTTATGGCCCAGCCCCAAAATGGTGGAGGCATGGATGGATGATCGTTGGAAGTCATTGATACAAGGAAAAGTCTCTTCATGCATAGTAGGCAGGGTTTTTTTTGTCTTCAGTTTCGCGAGGATAGAGGATCGTGATCTAGTTTTCAGATCTGGACCCTATTTCAGGGGGGCGAGAGGGTTGTTCTTAGCCCCCTGGGCTCTTGACTTCAATCCCAGAGCCGAGATCACCGCAGCCCCTGTTTGGGTTAGGCTGCCTCATCTTCCCTTGCATCTCTGGGGGAAAAGATCTCTAGAGGACATTGGAAATAAGCTTGGGCGCTTCCTGGACAGTGTGGAGCCGAAAGGAGATCAGTTTACCTGTGCTCAAATCTGTGTTGAGGTTAACCTTGAGAAAGGCCTTCCGGAAGCCATTAAGCTCTCCCTGGGGGAATGGTGCCATATCCAAGAGCTGGACTATGAGTAGATCCCTTTTAAGTGCCTCTAGTGCCATGCTTACGGTCATTTCACAAAAAGCTGCCCCAAAGCCTCTGAGGAGCCTAGACCAGTCAAAGAAGATGATTTTCAGCCAGTATCTAATCGACGAAGGCATCCAAGGTGAAAGGATCCACTACCCCAGGATCCGAATGCCACTCATTCAGCAGAGGCAACTCTAGAAAATAAAAACAACTTTGATGCGTTGAAGGAAGATGAAGCCCTAGATCCAGAAACAACAGCAGTTAAGGGAAATCCTCTGGCAAACGAAAGCCTTCCGGATTCCACCCCCCCAGAGTCAGTAGCAGCAAGAGAAATTCGAGCCCCAGATCCGAAGCCCCCTGCCCCTGTAGGTCTGGTTGTTTCAGTCCCCTCTAGCAGCTCTGTGGAAACTTCTGAAACTAAAGATAATTCAATTCTGTCTCCACCCCTTACCCGAGGGCGAAAGACCAACAAAGCGCGCAGAGAAAAGGAGGCAACCTCCAACATTTCTTTAGGTTCTCAGAAAAAGCTGGATCCCTTTTTTAAGGGGAAAATTTCATCCCCCTCGGTTTAATGCTTTGCTTCTGTCTTCTACTGTGCTCACAGTTTGTGAGAATTTACTCATGTATGCATTTTCTGTCATTTTCTCAAATTATCTCAAGAAGCAAATGGGATTGGACTCCCAAGACATTCACAACAAGGTTGGCAACACTGTTAGAGGTCACCAACCTTCTTCAGATTTGTAACTTTCTGATTCTAGCTTGCCAGAAAGTCGTTTAATACAACCTAACCGTTCTTGTCAAAAAAAAAAAACAAAGGCCTTTGAGTTGGCGTTCAACCATTTCTTCCCTAGTCAATTTTTGGATCTTTAGTGGAGTGGGAGTGATTGGTTTAGTGTGAGGAATAAAGGAGGGTTTTCAGTTTTGAGAAGAGACAACCTGTTGTGATTCATTAGCTCTCTTAGTAGCATCCACCCAACTATGATGTCGATCCATGAGGACATAGGCATGAATCTCATCCTCGAGGCCATTGATAAAACATTCTCAGAAAAAAGAATCAGACATGCCCTCTGTACAGAAATACAATCACTCAAAAGCGGCTATAAAGTCTCCCACAGTGCTAGATTGTTTCAACTTTTTCAAATGGCCTAAATGGTTGGTGTAAGTTTCAAAGTGTTCATAAATCTCTGCCACAAAGTGTTTCCAAGCCACATACCCTTGGCAAGAATTTTTTCTCCATTGCCATAATTGTCGATGTTCTTGATATAGATGGAGAACACCATACCGAAGTTTGGCCAACTCATCTGTAATTCCATACAAAGAAAAATAATGTTCCATTTGAGTTACCCAGACAGTGGGATCCGAGCCATCAACTTTGGTCACATCCACACGTGGAAGGCATAGGTCACACTGAAAGTGATGGGGCTGAAAATTCTGGGAATGAGAGGAAGTTTCACCTTTGTTTTGCAAAGGTGGGTCAGATGAGGGAAGATCTACAAGGATATGCATCTTGGCGCAGATAATCGTAGTGAAGGATTCAATATAGGTAGTAAGGTCTTGTTTGAGGTCCTCTATTTTGGCATCGATGGATGAATGCATGTTTTTATTGATGGTGTTGATATTGGCACTGAGATGTCTCACTTCTTGTTAGGTTTATGTGAAATTAGTGTGCAAGGAATTGAAGCGAGCTTCCAAGTCTTGGCTACGGATGTGGGCCATGATGAAGAGGGAACACGAAAAGGGGTGGGTGGGACTACATAGAAAATTTGTTATGGGTGAAGTGTATCACAATGATAAGGGGGACGAGTGGAATCCAATGGGGTAAAGCCCAAATAAGGGTGTCAGAAGCGGGTCAGGTCCAAAAAAACAATTTGCTGAAAAATTATAGGTATGATTGTGATAAGGGTGAAGAGAGGAATCCAACGAGATAGGTCTCAAAAAATGGTGCCAACAGGATCCAAACTTTTTTTTTCACTCCTGCGGAGTTGTACTCTGATCTTAAGAATACTGCAATGACAAAATTCCCAAATGCTTAACAGGAAGAAAAGTGTAGTAATTTCGCAACCTGAATGCAGGAGACACAGTTGCGTGGCTACAGATCTTGTCTGTTCTATTTTTTTTTCCATCCCAAGGGTTAGGGTATTCAAGGGTTCTACAGGAAAGGGTTTTCCCTGTGCTATAGCTCTCTAATATACATGTGGGGTCCAACAGTAGTACTCGGCACAATATCTCAGGGCACCAACTCAGGAGGCTAGACCATACCCTTAGCCATACTACCCGACTACCCATGTACTAGAGAGCATCTTCCCTAGTGGTTTTCTCAGTGGCACTATAGCAGTCAAGTGGTTGATCAGTTTCTCTATGGATGGATTTAGGAGATCTAGGTTGATCTATATACAGGTGTTTTCTGATGCGCTACCACTCGAAGGGGTACCAACAGGGGTAACAAGGGTGGCCAATAGATGTGTTCTTAAGTACCACTTGTATTTCCTGCATGTATGAATCCATGATCGTGGGTTTATGCACATAACAACAGATCTTTGTAGCTTAAAGACGTCAGAATACGTCTCTACCCTGAAAAAAAATTAACCCACAATTTTCTGTCGAGGAAGGTGCTCTGATACCACTTGTAATAATCCAGATATAAAATAGTATGCAGAACAAAAAAAATTAGTTAAAAATGGCAAATAAACAATGACATAACCAAAACAACACCACAATAATACCAAAATAATACCAGAATAACACCAGAAAGAGCACTTTGATTACTGAGAGAAATGTTCACTTGCATCTTCAAGGGGGCAACCTCCAACAAAGCAGAGCTCTATTATAATAGTATCCAAGACAAAACTTCGCATACCCTCTACTCCTATTTATATTGAATATGTCTATCCAAAAGAACAATCTAGAGGAAGATCCTTCTAGAAGAGGAATCTTCTATTAGGTCTTCTTATATTTGACTTATTCTTCCTTATTTCTAGGCCTTATTAATATTGACCTTTATTACATGGAAATATATTATTCTACCTACGTGAGGGATTAGGTCCCTAACATAGGTCAATATAGTTGATGCTCCAAGATAGTCCAGTAGAGGAAGGATAGGGATGGAAGATGGAAGTAGGATAGGGAGGAAGGATGAATAGAATTAGTTGAGAGTGTGTAGGGATTTCGCCTTATGGTATAATTTATTGATTTCCTTGTTTTGAAAAATATGTATATATGTATGTTTATATTTTCTTAATTGAACTGCAATTATCTAAGTGAATGTTGCTTGTGCTAAATTATTATAAATGAAGGATTTCACAAACATTTTAAATGGTATGCTATCTTTTATGAAATAAATGGTCTTGTTGATTGGATTGGACGCACAGAAGAATTACTTTAGGATTGATAATTATTTTCATTAGTGCATGTGCGAGTCATGTATGTGCTAGCTACACATGCATGCCTTGCACATGTACACTAGTATGTATAAG
Source organism: Picea mariana (assembly GCA_032191745.1). Taxonomy (NCBI): domain Eukaryota; kingdom Viridiplantae; phylum Streptophyta; class Pinopsida; order Pinales; family Pinaceae; genus Picea; species Picea mariana. The sequence goes on along the minus strand of JASDQU010100798.1, from coordinate 60,146 downwards.
TGTTTTAAATTTATGATGTTGTTCATTTGATATGGATGTATGAATCATGTGTCATTACCCTTGTATGGTAAATTACTCTAACTTTGGGATGAATTTTCTTGAAGGGTGGGTGTATGTAACAACCCAAATTGATTTATTTATCATAGTTGTTAAATTAAATATAATTAATTATTTAAATAAATTCATTGAGACTTTTATTATTTTATTATTAAAAAGTGGGTGAAGTAATTAATGAGTGGATAAGGATGTTGGGGAATTAATGAGGGGATAAGGTAGTTGGGGAATGGAATAATGAGGAGGGGAGAGAACTTGAGGAGGGGTCCTTTTTTGGGGAAAAAAATGGGGGAAGAAGAAAGAGGAAGAAATTCTGAAAGAGAGGAGGAAATTGGAAGAACAAATTGTTTTGGGGAACTCTTGCAGGGGCACTGTTGTTGCTGGGAAATTTGGGCTTGGAGGCCAGGAAACTGCAAGGATTCCTGGATCTAGGGACCCAGAGAGGTTGTTCATAGTTGGCTGGGAGGTTAATATTCAGTTGGGTAGTTTGGGCAAGCTCAAGAACAAGAGAACCAGGGGCTAATTCAACCAACCATATAGGTTGAGGTACACATTTTATGCATTTTACTAGTTGATTTGTTGTTATTATGTTGTTGTTGTTATTATGTCTATCTACCGGTTTATTCCTTGTAGAAAGAAAACCTTAAACTAAATTGCATTTATTTCATTAGGATAATAAGAGCTAATTATTATTTTATTGAGGCCCTATATGTAAAGGTCTTACAAGATTAAATTAAGTAATATCACTATATCTAAGAGTATATTTAATGGGAATCAGTAATTTGGTAAATCTTTTCTAGAGGCCATCTTGTCTAGTGTCACTATAATTGCTAGAAAAATTGCACACTTTGATTATAATCAAGCAAGAGATGGTGTTAGTAACTTAGTGCTCTAGAATATTTTTTTTGACTGTTGGGAGAGCATGCATAGCACGTCTAAGTTATTGCAATGGTTTTTGGGTTAAGGTTGGTTTAAAATTGTCTTGAAGGATTAGGTTATTGGGATAGGATGAAGGATAATAAGTTTGAATACATCTTTTTTATGAAGTTACCAATAACATTCTACTTAGTCAAAAGAATTCATTATGACAACTAGATAAATAGAAGTAAAGTAGAGGAAACATAAAATACAAGTTAACATTTTGTTTACCTGCAAGGAATAATTTTAGGTCCAAATATTATTCTAAGACATGAAAGAAATATTTGAATGCAACTCCTGAAACAAGTAATTTAACAACAAAAATATTTTACTGAAATTAAAGAGAAACAGGACGAAACCAATTCTTTGCTAAAATATTAGATTCATTCAAATAAGATAGACATAAAAAAAGACATAGGAAAAATAATCTACCATCAGAATGTTTGATTTATTGAGTGCAAAACTTTGCAGGTCTTTAGCTTTTTGTACAGTTCAGATCTATATCTTCCCCTTTTACACCAAAAATTGAACCCCTTACTCTCTCTTTAGATTTTCATTTGTAGACAGAGAGTAGTTCGAACTTTAGATTCTAGATCCTAAAATCTAGTTGCAATTATGATTACAAAATGGTTACTCCACTCTAGATGGATCTTGAGATTTATTTACATCAAATTATAACAAGTAACTAACCTAACATCCTAGGTGAAAGATTTGTTATCCTAGGATCATATATTTGACTCAAAAATATTGCTTTGATCTTAATAAATATAATCTATAACAACCATTTCAAGAACACATACATGGAAGAATCGACCCTCGAATTTCTAGCTTGGATTTGTTCATTGTAGTCCATAGTGTTGAGCCTACTTGCAAAAATATTCAATGATTGTCCCAGAATCCTCAGACCTCTGCTCTTCAGAAATATCCCTTGTTTCAAAACTGAGGATGCCATGATACTACCTATAGTTGTTCATTACCTTTTTTCTCCTAAATGCCAAACCAAGTCAGGTTGCATTTTGGTCAACATATTAATATCAGCATGATGCTTTGGCACACCAATTTTGAGATAAACCCAATTCACAATTTTCGAGAAAAATAGAAAATGGTTGTAGGTGATGGTGTCTCATTGCTCAAAAAATATGGATTAATTTGACTTAGAATTGACCAGGTTTGTTTATCATACTCTAATTCATGTCCCTTCCAAATTTCACAGAGAATGGATGCATGGTTTGAAAGATATGGTCAAATCAAATTTCTACTGGAACTCTAAACTCCTTGTAGAAAAAATAATGAAACCTTTGCTAACATTTTGGATAGGCCCCGATTTCTATAACCTGCAAGAAACCATAAAGTGTGATCCTCAATTGCATAAAATTTCAAGATTTTAGTGTCTTTTGATGATGACTTAGAGACTAGTTATAACTCCTGTATGAGATCCCTAAAAAGCACAACAAAACCTATACCATTCTCCCCGAACAAATTTCTTCCTAATTTATAGAAAAGTTTGCAACAAATCAATTCCCTCTGGTTTTAAATGGAGGAGTTGACCACCTTGTTGGGTGACATACTGTTAATCACGAACTTTGTTTTCTTCCTGTGAGAATTAGGGTTTTGTTTCTCTATGAATGAGGTTAGAACAACATCTGCACAAAATGATAACATAACAAGGTCTTGTTGCATGTGAAAATAATTGAAATAGTTATTTTCATTTACCTCATCGCCACATAAAACATGAAACACGTCAAATATCCATCAAAATGATGATATGAAAAAGTGTGATCATACCCCAATATCTTAGGTTTCTAGAAGTACCGATGGATACCAACCCACACTCAATTGGTCATAATAAGATCACCATTGGATAAGACAACCCTTGAAATATGGAATGATGAAAGAAAATAACAATTTCCCCAATACTTCTGCATGATCAGAATGTACTGTCACAGAGTTTGAATTTTGAACCACACCTTTAGTCATGATGTTTTTTGTGTGTGTGCTACAAGAATGACAAAATTCTTACAACGAACCTGTTTATCCTCTAAACTTTGGGAAAAAGATTTTGATTGGAAATGTAAATCAAAAAAATATGATGTGACACATCTTGACCCATGCAATGATTTCTAATCATACCTTATAAGAAGAAAATGAAACTAGTTTCAAGCAAAGGCAATCACACAATAAAAATAAAGTGTAAAGTAAATGAAGAAAAATTAGACCAAGGAAAAGGTTTGTGAATGGATAGGCTAGTTTTAGCTGCACATGGAAGTTATGCAGGTATAGGGACTAACATTGGCTCCATCTCGGGATGATGCTCTCCTTGTGAAACATCAAGGACTATAGACCAATGCCTTATTTCATTCCATTTAGGTAACTTGCAACCCAGGAACCCTGCTCTACTTCTCTTCTATGACATCTTCCTTATTAATATAAATAATCCATTCTACATAGTGAAATACAAAACTACAACAAATTTAATTGCACACCAATGTCTCCATTGGGCTATGGTGTCTTATTTAGTTAATATATTGCATATCAAATGCTCATAAAGCATAATATTTAAACTGCAAACCGAACATTGAAACTCAATGCTTGTGAAACTTCTAGTGCATCCATTCAAGCAGTTGATCTACTGGTTGAGGCTAGCTTCCATCCTTGAGCATAAATAGAGTGGGAGAGATTGAAAATTATAAAAAATGATCAAGGAGCTCGTACTTACAATTCTGAATTTTTTTCCATATTAAGGCCAAGATAGAAAATCCACAGTCCCATTTTGACTCCATATAACTAGCCACCGGATCATAAAAAACAAAAGTAAATTCTTGTTGTCTATCAATGCATTCCTCATCTTTTGTTTTAGAAATGTCAAAAATGGGATTGCTAGTCTCTAGAAACTAATGATCTACACATTCTAATGAAGGGGGTTGATCTTCGTATAGATTTAAATCAAAAATTTCATCACAACCATAACTATTAGAAATAACTGTGTTGCCAACATCTTCATCATCAGTACCATGTTGAATCTCTTGAATGTTATTGTAAGCCAAGAAAAAATTTCGTTCAATTATTGCGGAAGCTAGATCTTCTGGAACAACAACTTCCTCTTTCATAAATTGATCATTACTCACTGCAAGTTCATCCTCATGAAATTCTTGAATAAAATTCACTGTGAAATCATCCTTATGCACATAACTGGAAAATTTTCCTTCTGTATATAGAAAATAATCATGTTGATATGAATCAAGAGCATGCATATTTTCCAAATCCTTTTCAGTAGAAAAATTTGATTGATTAACTTCAATATTCGAGGAATAATACAAATTTGGAAATAATACATTAACATCTTGAAGCAAATGAAAACCTAGATCTGATCCTTCATATTCATATTTTTCCTCCAATTCCTTTGCATCCAAATCTTATCTTTTCTACTCATAGACTTTCTCTTGCTCTTCTACGTGCAAATCTTCATCCAAAATTTGATCGAAGAGCTTTCCACAAGATGGAAGGGTATCATCAATCTCCTTGGTATCAGTAAACATCTGTTGTAAGGATGAAGATCTCCTTTCTCTAAGAAATAAAATTGAACCGGGATGATGATGATCTGGGATAGAAAATAGCCTGGCAATTGCTTCAGAAAGATGAATGTCCCTAGGAATGATGAGAAATAAATTGTGGAATCTCCTATTAAACTCAGTGACAATCTCATTCCTTTGTTTCTTCATGGCATAGAACTTATAATGATATTGTTCATAAGATTTATTCTTACCCCAACACCTCAAGAATACACTATGAATGTCATCCCATGAACTTACTCAATTAGTTCCCAAATGTTTAAACCATAATTGAGCATCTCCTTGTAAATACTGGAAAAAGGTTCTTATGAACACATCCTCATGAATAATTTCAAAGTTATCTGTGAAACATTGAAAGGCATCCATTTGTTTCTATGTTGTCACATGATCTTTTCCATTGAACCTAGGAAGGTAATCTAGAAAATTAGGAGGGTAATCATGGAGGATAAGTGGTAGCTTCAAAGGTTTATAATATTCTATGATATTGGACTGAACATAAGAGAGTTGGTTAAAAAGTGGAACAATGATTGAAGGAAGTAGTGAATCAACTTCAGTGTCAATAGGTTTCCAAGATGGGTCATCTTCAGGAGGAATTGAAAACTGGACATTGTGATTCTCATATGGTTCATATTAATGGAATGGATTAAGATTAAGAAAGAAAGGAGAAGGTGGAATCTATTTTTTCAATGAGGGACATGCACTGGTAGGATTATGATCATCTGAGTATACAAAGCATAGGATAATTATTTTGACATGTAAAGGGAAAGACAAGAAATAGTTTATAAAAAAGAATATAAGTTCTTGGAGAAAATTGATGGATTGATCCTTGGTATTTCCCTTCTGTCTTTTCATTTATTTGTTAACATGGCTCGTCCTCCAATGGATTCTTTTGATCGTGGAGTTGCCATGTGAAAGATTGCAGTATCTTTTGTCACCAATCCTTGTTCACCATCAAGAACTGGTTGTATTCTTTGTCGTACAACCCAGGGAATGAGGTATTCATTCCTCCATCGTCAGGAACAACACCAAAAGATGTTAGTGCTATAAGATGTTCTCTGATTATGGGGAGGGCGTGCCTAGCACATTTTAGTTATTGCAATTTTTTTTGGGTTAATGTTAGTTTAAAATTGTCTTGAAGGATCGGGTTATTGGGATACACTGAAGGATAGTAAGTGCGAATAAACCATTTTTATGAAGTTACCAACATCATTCTACTTAGTCAAAAGAATTCATTCTGATAGCTAGATAAATAGAAGTAAAGTAGAGAAAACAGAAAATAAAAGTTAACATTTTGTTTACTTGCAAGGAAGAATTTCAAGTCCAAATATTAATCTAAGACATGA
>JASDQU010100798.1:0-15534 GCA_032191745.1 Picea mariana | reverse complement strand
TATGAAAATCACCCAAGCTGCAGAGGCAAGCCTCCAAGTGTGTCAACTAGCACCGTCCACGAACCCAACGAACACCTCTGATTCACTTGACATCTGCCATAGTGAAAAAGATAACATAAAAAATGACACGTCCATAAAACCAAAAAAAACTAAAAAGTAATAGTACAAAGACTATACATATGTTACAAAAATATCACCCGAGGTGACCTGCCTACGAGTAATACTTCTTTAGGTAGAGCCCATTTCTAGGCTTCGCCAAAAAATTTCCCTCAAAGTCCACCAGACGATAAACGCCCTTTCTTAGAACCTCTTTTACGATGAAAGGTCCAAACCACATAGGTTTGAATTTGCCTGCCCCCAGGGGGTCCTTATCTTGGTCATAGACCAGGACAAGGTCGCCTTCAGAGAAAATCCAAGGACGAATGAACTGATCATATTGGCACTTGAATTTTTGTTTATGAGCTTCGTTAGATAAGGCCGCATCACGACACTGCTCATTGAGCTACTCGAGATATAATAAACGCTCTTCAAGCGATGAAGTGTCTGGCAATAACTGTACTACCAAATTTAAAGATGGGATCTGAAATTCTATGGGCAAGACTGCTTCCAGCCCATAAATGAGTTGAAAAGGTGAGAAACTGGTTGCAGTCTTAACGGATGTTCCGTAAGCCCATAATACTGAGTATAACATCAAATGCCAATTTGACTTGGCTGAATTGATCGTTCGCTGTAGAATGGTATTAAGATATTTATTTACATCTTCCACCTGACCATTCGATTGGGGGTAGTAGGGTCATGAATGTTCTTGCCGCAACCCAAGCTTTGACGTTAACTCAGTCATCATTTGGTTTTGAAAGTGACTTCCATGGTCAGTGACAATCTCTCTTAGGATGCCAAACCTTGCTATTATTTGGTTGAACAAAAAGAGAGTTGTTGTCTTCCTATCATATTTAAATGTTGGCATAGCTTCAACCCACTTGGTAAAGTAGTCTACTGCTATGATGATATAGTGGTGCCCCCTTGCTTAGGGGGGGGGGGGTTGCATGTAGTGTAATCAATCCCCATTTTGTGAAGGGACCAACGGTAATAACGAGACACATGGGAGCGGGGTGTGCCCTCATCTTCCGAGAGAAGATATGACACGGGGGGCACTTCTTGACCGATTCAACACAATCTTTGATTAATGTTGGCCAGAAGTAACCGGCTCATAGAATTTTTTGGGCTATTTCCAACCTAGACAGATGACCACCACATGCTCCAGTGTGGCAATCGTTAAGCACGATTTCCTCTTCTTCATGAGTGAGACATCGACGAAGGATGCAATCTACACCTCGACGATACAAAGTGTCCTCGAGTATGAGATAGTTCTTAGCCTGGTGGCATATACGACGACACTCATCATGAGAAGTAGAGGTGGGACACAACCAAGGGTTAGAATATGGGATTAAAAACATGTCTCGTTTGATAGGCGACTCGTCAGGTATAACATCACCTGATTCGACCGAAAGTTTTGATATGAGTTCTGCGAAGACCATCAAATTTTTGGATTTCGCCGAAATGAACTCCAAGTCGAATTCCTGGAGGATAAAAATCGATCTACTGATCTTTCTGCCGATGATGCATCGTGTCCATATGTATTGAAATGGATTGACAATGGAAATGATGGTGGTCTTGTGAAACAAGATGTAATGACAGAGCCGTTGGACAACATGGACTGCTGCCAATGCAAGTTTTTCAATGTGGGAATAATTGAGTTCTGGTCCAACCAGGCCTCAGCTCAAGTAATAAATCACATATTCTAAGAGAAAATCATCCTCCTGAACTAAGACCATACCAATGGTTGACTCCACAATATCCAAGTACAATAAGAAATCTTTATTATAATTGGGTGGCTAAAGCAGAGGGGTTGATATGAGGGTGCATTTCAACGCTGTAAAAGAGAATTGAGTGGCTTTGTCCCAATGAAAAGGAATGTTCTTCTTCAATAAACTCATAAAACCCTTTGTGATCTCGGCATAGTTTGCGATGAAACACTGTAAAAAGTTCGCTTTTCCCTGCAAGCTTTGAAGCTGAGGGATGGTGCACGAGGGAGGCAATTGAACTATTGCCTCAACCTTTAGAGGATCGACCATGATCCCTATGGTAGAAACTATGAAACCTAGCAGATGACCCAATTTGATGCAAAAACTACACTTGTTTGGATTCAAGAGGATTCGATAGTAGCGATATCATTCAAGGATAAGTCGGAGGTGTGTCGGATGATCATATCTCTTACGAGATCGTGATGCTAAATCATCGAGATAAGCCTCAACTATGTGTTTAAGGTCATGGAAAACAAAAGACATGGCCCTCTGAAATGTAGCTCCAAAATTTTTTAGACCAAAAGGCATCTTACGATAAGCGAATGTACCCCGTGGACAAATGAAAGCAGTTTTGTGTTGGTCTTCGGGTTTGATCTGTATCTGATTGTATCCTAAAAAACCATCCATGAACGAAAAAGCCTCGCAACCTGTGCATTCATTGACTATCTAGTCAATAAATGGCATGGGGAATTTATCTTTTGGGCAAGCCTTGTTCAGATCATGGAAGTTTGTACATACGCGAATTGTACCCTGTTTCTTCTTGACCGGCACGAGATTTGACACCAATTGAGTCAATTGGATGGGGTAGATGAAACCAGCTTTAAGTAGTTTCTCTACTTCAGCCTTGATAGCTGCTGCTTTCCTAGGATTGACCGGACAAAGCTTCTGCCAGACCGACTTGACATTAGGATAAGTTGTGATTTCATGTTTGATGATTCTTGGATCTATGCCTGACATTTCCTTGTAAGACTAGGAAAACATGTCGCAAAATTATTTAAATAAATCTGTTTAGATTTGAATCTCCTCAGGGGAACAATCCGCTTCGATGAAGATATTCTCCATGATGCCAGGGTTTCTGGAGATGTCAATAGGTATCATTTCAGCTATTGTTGCCATATTTCCTTCAGCGTAAACAGCGTGCGTTGCCAAAAGATTAATAGGAAAAGATTTATCTCCAGTCATAGTCAGATTGAATTCCCCTGCTTCAATTCATCTTAACTCTGGGAGGAACTAAGATCTATGATGAAGATCATCCCAAGGTTTGTCTAGACTATTCATTGCCTCAATAATCACCTCGTCTGAGGCCAATACTAAGTCTAAAGAATCTGTATCAACAAGGGAACCTTGAGCCCAAATAGGCTCAAGCACCGGATCTAATTCTTGTGCGTGAGTTGGATCGAGGTCGGTAGAAGCTTGCTGAAAGATCGAGTATGAAAATTCTTCTGTGGAAAAAAGCATATCCATGCCATGGTGCTCTGTCCCTTCCATCATAGTTGATGGGGATGGAAGAGTCCACGGATCGTTAAAGTACGTCGTGAAAAATAACAAGATTTGAAAAATTTCGGCCCGAGGCTAGTCGGGGTTAGCCGACATGTAATGGACATTTTCGGTCGGAGGTAGGTAATCAAAAGTACCCATCAAATGTGGGCACAAACCAACCCCTATGTTGAAAATGTCGAGCTGAGGGTTATCAATCATCGAGACCGTGGAGACTCCTGATGAAGGGTCAGGATGAGAGAAGGATAACTGATAAATGGTCATGATCCGACCCTCATGTGGAAACAAAAATACTTGGAAAATTGTCGCAACCACTGCTTGCATAACATAGGTCCAACTCCTTCCTAACAAAAGATTGTAGTCGAGAGACGCATCGACCACTTCAGCTTCGACGCACATGGTTTTTCCCCCTAACTACATGGGGAAAGAGGGAATGATCCCATGTGGTCGAAAATAATGACCGTCAAAAGATGTAAGAAGAGTAGGTGATGGAGATAAAATGGGTTGGCCTATGGCCTTCCAACATGCCAAAGACATCACGCATGTCGAGGCACCCTCATCCACCACTGTACGAAAAATATTCCGGGTAAAATTTTTCGTGGTGTAAGACACTACTATCTGAAAAGCTACGTGGTAAGGAAGATGAGGTTTTAAGTTGGCTGTATCAAGCATGATCATTCCCGAATGACAAGTCTCAGTAGATCCTAGAGCAGCTAGCAGAGCCTTTCTCTGGGAAGGGCAACTCTGGAGGACTTCCAAAGTGAACATCGCACAAGGGGTTTGTGATAAATCCTCCACCACAGAGTAGTTCTGGGCGGCCCATGTGTTTGGATTGTGAGAATATTTTTTGAATGCACCTTTTGGGATGCATTTCATTGTTTCACTCAATGTATTCTCAATGTGGAGAGGAAGAGGTGGGTTTTCAGCTTCTTTACCCTTCTTAGAGGTGCTTGTCTTTCCGTAATCATGTGCTCTAGTCAATATATAGGCATCACCTTTCATCATATACACATTTGTGGATGAAGGATTAATAAAATATGGAGGGGGTCCTTGACTACCCCCTTCTGCACTCGAGGAAGCTTGAGTTATATTTTTCCCATGTGGAAACGAGTTTGTTAACACGACAGGGTGTTGTTGTGCCAATAACTTCTGGGCCTTCGAAAGCTGAGGGCATTGATGGGTTGGGTGGTCTTCCTTGCAAAGATTACAAGGATACTTTGACTTCTTATTTTCAGTGTCACCCCCACCAACATTATTGATGGGTTTCTTATCCCCCTTACCCTTCTTTCATTGTTTCTTCTTTCCGTCAGGCTGTTGGGTGGCCTTTGGGTTTGTCATTTGCACACTGTGTACATCTAACTTTTGGGTAGGGGGAACAACCAAAGTGGTGGTCTGGCTAGCCGCTGTCTACTGTATCGATGATTGTTGCAATTGATTTGATGATGGATCAACGATCTTTGTTTGTGATGAACCAATAATTCCATCAGCATGTGGTCCAAACCTTTGTCTAGTTTTGTTAAGGATTGACCTTGGTGCATCTGGAAAAATTTCGTAGAGTAAACCATACTGAGAAAACACTCCGGATGTTGCGACGTCTTTAGATAACTGGGGTACCAAAGACTTAAAGAACCACACTAGCAAGAATTCTGGTGGGACTAGCACTTTTATTAAACTCTTCTAGCATCTCCTTTCTCGGATATGATCTGAGATATGGTCCTCTTTTGTCTTCTTGAAATTGGATAGCAATTCAGTGCTGACATCATATCTCACAGGTAATTGGAAATGGTTCAAGAAAGCCATTGCCAATTCACCGAAGGAAGAGTATTGTGAGTGATCGATCTTGATGCACCATTTTGAAACACTCCCTATGAGAGTGCATTGAAACAATCACAACTGAACGGAGTCATCTCTTAATGAGTTGGTTGAGCACCATAAGTGGAAGGTAGTCACATGATCACCAGGATCTTCATTAGGCTTGGCCTCGAACTTTGTAATGTCCGAAGGCAACTTGGTCAACATAGGAGGCCAACTCGGATCATGACAGATGGGGTCATTTAAAATCCTTGTCAAATCTGGCAAGTGCAAAGTTGCCAGAAATGATAGTTTGGGTTGTGGATTGTAGCCAGGGAAAAGGGGCCTGGAGTTTGAATGTCACTAGGTTGCCAGGAAAAGTTAGGTTGCTGACCAGGGCTTTGGTAATAACCATGGTCGTGACTAATGTATGGATTCTGCGCTCATTGAGACATCATCGACTGGTTCCCGTAATAGGACGTAAAGGGTTGAGCTTACATCACATTCCAAGGATTTTTGGAGGGGTTTCCCCCTGCAGATCTGATGGGCATAGGCGTTGGGCCTTGCCCGGGGTTCCACTGGGTATGGAAGGGGTTTCCCCCGATCGACATCCCTAGCAAGGGGACTAGTCCCTGCCATGTATTCCAAGGTCCTTGTGAGGAAGGAATTCCTAAGTGTGCCCCCTGTGCAGGAATAGTACCTTGTACAGGATGTGCTTGTCCATAACCGGGGTTTCCCCCGGATGAAACAACAACTGACAAGAAAGTGTTGTTACCAAACGTGTCAAAAAAAGAGAAAGGTGTTGAACCAATCAACATGTTATAAGGAGGGAGTGCTTGACTACCTTCTCCAAACAAGTTTATGTTAGGACCGGCGGAATGTTGAGGAACACCGCCGAGCGAGGGGGACGAAGTGGGTATATGACCCCTGCCGTAAGGGAAAGCGATAAAGGGGGCTGAAGTGCCCCCCATGGATACTTGCAGAGGAGCATTGGAACTCCCTACCACCAGACCTAAAGTCTGTAGAGTGGAGGAGGAAAGTACAGTACTCGTATCGAAGCCAGGCATCCCGTATGAGAATGGAGGGCCTGCCGCATTTTGGGTAAATGGAGTAGTGATCTCCGCCATAGACAGAATCAGATTGCTACCTGAGGTAGAAGCAGTCGATACCATAGTGGCCCAGACCAACGACGATTGGTTAGGAGGTGGAACACCCCCTGTAGTGACAGTTGTGAAGGAAATTTAAGTATTCCCTGAAGAAGTAGCAGTGTTTTCTTCCATTCTTGCTTGTGACACTACCTGATGCTCGTAAGGTAGAACTTGTACTACGATGGTTAGATTAGTGATGGGAGGGTTATATGGACCAAGATCTTCTACTCTGAGGTCAGAAATGTTTGGTTCCTCCAGAATCAAATGTTGTTTTCTCGAAGATGGGTCGGGCACAGTTTCCTGTAACCCAGTTGTCTCAAAAGACCCTTGCTAGTCTAATTTTTGCCTTAGCAGTGGCGGGGGGGGGTTCGAGGTCAATCGGTGGTAGGCCCAAAAGCCTTCATGACCAGTAGAACTCCTAATCCTCCACTGTGTGAGAAGATCAAAGAAACACTAGGGAAATCTATAATCATTTGAAAACCAACACGCACTAGAAAAAATACCTATGAGATAAAACAAGTAGTCACTAGCTAGTTGGAAGAACAGTAACAACAACCAACACTAGAGTAAATTACTAGTGCAAGTGCAACTCGAATACGGAAGCACCCTCTGGGTATACTCTGCAAAGAATGACCCGATGTCTATTCTAGGTACCGCAGTATACCCCCGCAATCACCTATGTAAGTCACTAGAAATATAGGCAACTAGGTTGCCAACGTGCAAACAGTCACCAGGCGGGTACAATCGACAGTCGGGTGGACTGCAATGAGCAGGGTATCAAGCTTGAAACCTATCAAGGGTATCAAAAGCAAGTGTTACGGAAGATGACTGAGGATCTCGAACAGATTCGAGACCCACAAAGATTTGTGGAAAATGCAATCAACGGAATCCCGATAAAAGCCCTCTATATGTGTTCCCCACTATGCTTGGTCCAGAATTGGAGGGGTTATCTTCGCTACCTTTCCTTATGCGACCTCATGTTTATCCCTTGTGTTAGAGGGGGGTCCTGGATAACTTTCACGATACTGGACTTTTGACACTCCCTAGCACAGACTCTTATGTTTGTTTTAGCATCCTTGAAGAGTTTCCTCTCCAATCCTAAATCAAGGCTCTAGCCTAGACTAGTTGATGGACCCTACAAACATAAAGTCTAGTTGATTTTAATTAATCATTATTTTTAGTGGTTATCTTAAGTCAAAGGGAACAAAAGTGAAACCAATGATGTTTTTCAGAGATGAAAGGGGAGAGCATATAATGAAAAATGGAAACACAATACTTCTTCACAAATTCAATTTTGCACATTCAAACTCTTTAACCAACTTTTCAAACTTTTTTTTTTTTCTAAGATATTTCAACATAAAACTCAAAACAAGCTTTCACTCAACTACGAGCTACTTATTGTCCTAAGTCAATCAGTCAAGAACTTACGAAAGAAATATTTTTCCTGATGATTAATGCAAACAACCAACTACTTAACCAAACTAAGAAATAAACTGTTTTTTTTTAATTTTATGCTAAAAAATCAAAAAGGGAAAAATGACAACAAGTAAAGGCCAAGAAAATACTTCTGGCCTAAGCGAAGATTGCAAAGAGTTACTGATAATAACACACAAGTTGATTGAAGTAGACTCTCACACTTGTCTAGAAACCCTATTACAAAAAAATAGAGGAAAATATTTTAATGAAAAAGAAAGCTACGCTGTATCAAAACTAAGCTATAGACTGCCATGACAGAGACCCAGACTAAATCAAGAAAGCCCCTGAGAAGTGTGACCCCTGACAGGGAAGAGGATGACTGCCTCTTCTAAATTTTTTTTCTCAATAGGTACGCTATTGACAGTTCAAAAACCAGCATATGTACGTGGGCTATGCAAGGTTAGGGCATGTATACACACATGCAGGCCTACTACAGGCCGCGTGTACCTCTGCAACTCCTCAAAAAATTGAAAAACAAGAAATCAAGAATTGGTAGGGAGTACTGGTATTGAGAGCCAGAATCCCTTGAAGACACAAAAACTTACTTTGACAGAAAAATATGCAAGGAAAAAACTAATTTGAGGTTATACCTAGGCTACAGATTGCAACAACAGAGACTAGAACTAGATCCATAAAACCCATGAGAAGGATCACTTCTGACAGGGAAGAGGATGACTGCCTCTCTTTAAATTTTTTTTTTGGACTCAGATACACTACTGATCTTTCAACAACCAATGTATGTATGCGGGCTATGGGAAGTCAGGGTGCGTGCATATGCATGCAGGCCTTATACAGGCCATGTATGCCTCTGTAGCTTCTCGAAAAAGAAAAAACAATCAAGTGAATAAAGAAGGGAGTACTGGTATGGAAGACCAAAATCCCTACTAGCTCAGACTCTTGCAAAAACTCAGAAAAAAGGTAATAAAACCAATTTAAAAAACCCAAAAAGTATCCCCCAAAACCCTAGAGATTTCCCCAGTATGGTCAACAATTCTGTTGTGGGTGGGAAATCCCCCTACGGACTATCATTAATGGTTCTGTAATGCATGAAAAAAATGAACTAAAGTCTCCTACTTCTTACCAACATCCCAATCATAAACCCCATTATTCATATGCCAATACAAGGTTAAAGAGATCAAGTTACTGTACCTTAGTTTTCGTGTTTGATGTCGATCCTTTAACGTTTGGTCACTCCTTGACTACAAATATCCTCCCAAAGCTGACCTACATTCACAAACAGACAAACAAGGAACTCCAAACATGCATATGATCTATGAACTAATGGGTTAGAGATTCTATCAAAATATAATCAAATTTAAATATTGACAATCTCATATGGCGGGATGGGAAAAGTACTTCTTTTTATTAATATCACAAGAGTAACTTACAATAGTGAGATCAACCACTGATCCTCGAATATGGTCCTGGGATCCTCTTCAATTGTGCTCCAACTACTTTTGTATGTGCTTCTCTTCACACACTAGTTGCAAAAGGTTGGGACAAAGGGAATGCGAAATCAGATAGGGTTTCTTTACAATTATTTTCCTCCTCTCAATTGGGATCCATACCCCTTCTTTTATAGGTTAGAAAGGGATAGGTATTTGGTCAAGTGACTGGCTATGGGTAGTGAAATGGTTTAGGTAACTTACCCAAAACTGTGAGTTCCATTTGCAACTTTCCATTTTTTGTGCTTTTGTAGGTATACATGGTCTGTAGTGGGTCATCTAGCATATACACACATGCAGTAGTGGAGTAGGGCACATGTGCCTTTAAAAAGGGCATTTTTAAGAAGAGTTGTTCAATAGTGGCTTCACAAAATATGTAAAATGATATGGCCTGATGTCGGGTAAGCATATCTGGTGCAAATTAGGGTTATAACACTTAGTTATTTATTTTTCTTTTCTATAGCTTCTTCCTCTTCTTTCCTTCTAATCTGATCCTTATCAATCCAAGTCTTACCTAATAAAAGTGTGAAAGGGGTGTTGTCCTCAATAAACTTAATGATTTCAAATTCCTCTTCAGTCGATATTCCATGAAAAATAATAGATACATTAGTAACTCTTCCACATAGGGCTATCATCTTTCCCTTAAACAAGCCTATCCTTCCTAATGAAGGTACCACAAAAGGCTTTCCCAAAATTTCCCAAGTGTCTTCTTTCATAATATTTACTTGTGTTTCCTCATCCAAGACACAGTCTATGTCGAAGTCTTCTATTCTTGCACTTATGCACTGTTTTACTTTCAGGATCTCTGGAAAAACTAACATCTTTGTGAACATCTATCACTTCTTTCAACTATAATAACATAGTCTGAGCTTCCTCTTATTCTTTCTCTTTATGACTCTCTAACATACCCTTGGTATTTTGACTTCCTTCATAGTTTTCTTGTGTTATGTTCATTATTTCAACTTTAGCAATCATCCTTGGACAATCCTCGACCTCATGACCGACAATCTTACAACAAATACAAATAGGACCTGTTCCAGGGAATTCCTTAGCAAGGTGTCCCGGTATTCTACAGTTATAACACAATGTCAATCCTCTTTTTCTTTTAAATGTTCCCTATCCTTTTCTGTACTGCGCACTAGGATCATAGTGCTGGACCTGCAATCTGAAATTTTTTTTTCTAGGTTCCTGCATCCACTTATTAGTCCAAAAACTCTTTCTATGCATAGGAATAACATATCTTTCTTTATTTCCATTAAATTTACTCAAATCAACTCTTTCTTTCAACTGCGCCCTAGCCTTTAGATTAGGAAAAATCTATTAAACATACATAAGTTCATACTTTCAAAACAAAAATTTTCACCTATCTTACTCTTGTCAAAGAAAAAAATCTTTACCTCTTTTTAGATCTTGCCTCTTTTCTACAGATCATATTTCTTTCTTAGCACAAATCTTCGAAATTCAAGTAGAGTACTGCACACTTCAACAACAAATCTACGTACAAAGATTCTCTTTTCTTTACTTTAGTTCCCAGCAATCACAGTTTCAGGTCCCGGCAATGGAACCATTTGTTGGCACAGGGGCAGACCCAGAGTTCAATGCTTAACAATGCACCAACAAAACCCTGAATACCGGCCCTTTCGAAAACACCTGCGAAGCAAGCGAGGTCTCACCCAAGGTAGAAGAAGGGGGGTTATAGGATGCAGGTGTCTGTAACCAATATGGGACACAGATATGTGATAATAACACATTGTAGGGTATTTTGTTAGCTCTTAGGAAGTGACATACATTAGTTCATTAACCTTATTAACATCGCAGAATGTACCCAAGAATAGATCTAGTGTAGTAACAACAAAGATTAAGCACTTCAACCACTTAACACATAGCACTTTGAATTAGATCTAGCATATAAGCCAAGAATTTAAGAAAAACATACATATTCATTATACATTCTAATCTAAGAACTAAGAAAAACATATCAAAGATAATATTGCACAAAGAAAACCATAAGATACTAGATGTATGTGGTTCACCCCAGTGTGGGGCTATGTCTACCAACCGCTTCTCCTTCTTTATTATGTGCTCAAATCTTACATTAATTCACTCCTGTGCACTAAGCCACAGAGTCAAGCTTCTCATAGGACATGATATCTACACACTGAGCACCAGATCCTCCTTCCAAAACTAGGTCAGGGCACAAATCCAACCCTCTATCGAGCACAAAGCCTTAACACACGTACATTCCTTGCCACAAAGCTACTCAAAACTACCTAAACTTATCTTTCCCCAAAACTTCTAATTCTACCATACATTCTTACTTATCTATACTTTTACATCCCTTACAATAATGCCTAATCATGGGTAAACCCCATGGGTCAACATCCAATAAATCCATTACAAAAACCATAGAAAACCCCTTACTGGGTCCACATAGCCTGCATAATTGGTGAGATTTGTGATCTTAGCTCCGCCTAGGTGCTCCTTCTTCAAACAATGTGTCGAAGTCCAAAAGTGGTCCAAATCTAACTAAGGTTTCCTCAAAACTTGGTTGAGGGCCAACACTAATGCCACAGAGGAAGCAATCTCTGTTATCCTCATACAATGTGATGACCAGAATAACGAGAAACCAATAGCTTACACGAGTCAAAGATTATCACATGATGAATTTAAATATTCTTATATTTAAAAACATGCTTTATCTCTTGCTAAATTCGTGGAGAAATTTCACCACTTTATCTTAGGTAAGTACACACTGGTAAAAGTCCCTTTACTTGCTGTCAAGTTTTTTCTCTCACATACTTATCTTTCAGGGAAGCTTGCACATTGGCTTTCCAAGATCCAGGAGCATGATTTAACCATCATGACTACCAAAACCATTAAGGGACGTCACTTAGCCCTTCACTTGGCTCAACATGCTGAAGCAAGTGAAGAAATTGATGAACATGATAATCCTTTGTCGACACTGTTTTATATTGATAATCAAATCCTTCCTGTAGCTGAACATCACTGGTATAAATATCTGGTGTATTACTTGCAAAATCAGATATGTCCAGATAACTTCGATACTCATCAAAGGATAAGGCTCCATCTTGAATCTTTTAGATATGTCATTTTAGAAGACTTCTTGTTTAGGAGATCTGCTGATGGTATGTTACTTCGTTGTGTAAATAATGAGGAAGCACATAAATTGTTACAAGAAAACCATGGATCTTCATATACCATTATCCATGTGGGTGGCCACTTTTCTACTAAGACTATTGCTTTTAAAATCATCAAGAAAGGGTATTATTGGCCTTCAATTTTTCGTGATTCTTATAATTTTTCAAGATCTTGTGACAAGTGCTAGAAGTTCACTGGGAAAGAACATCTTTATTCCATGCCTTTAATACCTGTCCTCCCTAAATTTCCTTTTTCAAAATGGGGTCTGGACTTTATTGGTCCTATTAATCCTCCATCTTCAGCAGGGCAAGTTTTTATCTTAACAACCACAAACTATTTTACGACATGGATTGAGGCTGCCCCACTTAAGCATTTGTAGGATGAGCAGTTTTTTTTTCCCTTGAAACTAATATTTTTTCCAGATTTGGAAATCCTTTAGAGATTATTACAGATAACGGTCCCACTTTTATTTTTTCTAGGATGACTTAGATTCTAGCCTAATTGGGAGCTAAAATTTTTACCTCATCGGCTTATTATCCTCAAGGAAATGGGAAAGCCGAGTCTACCAACAAAAATCTGGTTAGAATTATCAAGAGGCTCATCGAAGATAATCCTCATCAATAGCACACCCTCCTCACTTACGCCCTTTGGGAATATTGCACTACCACCAAGGTGAGCACTAGTTGCACCCCCTTTCAACTTGTTTATGGTCAAGAAGACATTTTTCCTACCAAGCTAGAACTTTCTTCTTTAAGGCTGATGCTATAGATGGAAGAACTTAATTCTTCTAATATCCCTTAAAGGATAAACACACTATTGGATTTAGAGGAACAAAGGATATTTTCCTTGGAAAACATAAAGACAAGACAACAAACTATTAAGAGATATTTCAATAAAAGTGCAAAAGTTGTCAGATGTAAGGTCAATGAAAAAGTCTTGTTGTGGGATTCAACTCACAGTTATAGAGGAAGGCATTCAAAGTTTAAAAAGTTACGGATGGGTCCTTTTAAAATCGCTTTTGTCCTGGGCGCAAATTATTATATTCTAAAGGACTTGGAAGAGCGATTGTTTTCCTATAGCACCAACAGTTCCCACTTAAAACACTATGTGGAACCATCTTGAAAGTTTAAATGTTGTATGGAATTACTCCTGTATTATAGTTTTGTTTCATTTCTTTGATTTTTCTTTGCTGTTATTTCTTTTTTCTGTTTTATTTCTTTTATTGACTACTTTTCTTTTCAGAAATAAAAATTATGGATCAGTTTTTCCACAACGATGCTATTCTACAAGTATTGTTGATCAATAACAATCAGGTTACACAACTGTCACGATGTCCCTCCTTTAATACATCATTGAAATTGCTATCTGCTTCCAGTACTATTATAACCCTAATTTGCACTAGACATGCTTACCTGGCATCATGCCATCTCAGATTCCTTGTTTGCCAAAACACTGCTAAACAACTCTTCTTAAAAACCTCTTTTATAAAGGCCCACATGCCCTGCTCTATTACTGAACGTGTGTACATGCTCGTTGACCCAAAACAATCCATGTGTACCTACAAAAGCACGAAAAAAGGAAAGTTGTCAATGAAACACATAGCTTTGGGTGAGTTAACTGAACCTTCTGACCATGCATGGTCGAGGGTTCATCCAAATACCTAGCTTCTTCTAGCCTATAAAAGAAGGGTTAGGGGTCCCATTTGGAGGAGGAGAATCATAGTAAAGAACCTATACCCAATTGCATATTCCCTTTGCCCCAACCCTTTAGCCTTCCTTGTGCAAAGAGAAAGATAGGGAAAAGAAGTTGGAGGACAGTAGAAGAGGAGCCCAGGACTAGGTTCATGGAGCAGCGACTGGCTTCATCATTGTAAGTTGATTTGTTGAAGTTAATAATAAAGAGATACTTTTCCCGTCCCACCATATGAGGCTTTTATGATTTATTGTATACTTGTTTATTGAAATCTCTAACCCATTAATCTATAGATCAAATGCATGCGGAGTTTGTTGTTTTTTTTATGTGAATGTAGGTCAGCCTTGGGAGGAGAGCTGCAATCAAAAAATGATCAAGCATAAGGAGGGATCTACATCAAACACCCGTAATAAGGTATGCTCATTTAACTATGTATTTGCTTAAGAATAATGGGGATTAGGTCTGGGACGATGGTAGAAAGTAGATATCTTTAGGTCTTTTCTACATGCATAATCTAACCCTAAGTGCTAGTCTGTAGAGGGATTTCCCACTTACAACAGAATTGGCGACCATACTGGGGAAGTCTCTAGGGTTCCTGGGGATATTTTTGGGTATTTTTAAGAATTGGTTTCATTTTCACGTTTTTAAAGTTTCTACAAAAATATGAGCAAACAGAGATTCTGGTCTTCCATACCAATTATCTCTGTTTCTTTGCTTGACTATAATTTTTTCAAGACCCACAGAGGTGCACGCGACCTGTATAAGGTTTACACGCGTGTACCCGTGCCCTGCATTCTCACAGCCCACATGTATACGCTAGATGAGCAAGTGACAGTCGCGTGTAGATTCCAGAAAATTTCTTTTAAAGAGGTAGTCATGCTCTTCCCTGTCAGAAGTAGTCCTTCTCAGGGGTTTTCTAGAACTCTTTCTAGTCTTTGTTGCTTGCAGTCTGTAGCTTAGGTTTCACCTTAGATTGGTTTGTTCTATGAAGTTTTCCTTGATTTGTTTTCTTTTTCTGTTAAAGTAAGTGTTTGAGTGTTACACATTATTTTCATCATCCCTATGACCGTTAATGATGTAAACCCATCTGTTGCCTTTAGAGGGGTCAGTGGCTTGAGTTCTTGAAGAGAGAAGGGAGAAGAACTTTTCCTGAGAAAAGAAGTTGCATTTTCCCTTGTAAAAACCCTGTAAAAAAGGAAGTTCGTAGGTTGACATATAGGTAGGGTGTGAGAATTCCTGATTCTCGTAGGTTGCACCATAGCTAGGGTGTGATATGTTCATAGGTTGCTCTATAGGCAGGATGCGAGAATTCCTACACGTGGGAAAAACAAGCGTTTTCTCGAATCTTCTAGAAGGAGAAGCTTCTATGGTGAGGTGGCATCCGAATGGTTTGGATCTTACTCGCTTTCATGATTTAGTGGGATCATCCTAACCTCCTCACCTTATCCTCTTCAACTTATAAAA
>JASDQU010100797.1:1014093-1034689 GCA_032191745.1 Picea mariana | reverse complement strand
GACTAACCCTCTTTAACTCCATTAACCACTACTTCTATGAAGCTAGATCCTCTTGACATCTAATAACACTTGTCCATCCTAGAAAAAAATTGCATAGCCCTACTCTTCAATCCATGAGGCGAAGAACACAATCCTAGAACCCATGATATATTTTCCACTCGCAACACATCCCTTGACTCCATCCAGAATACCACTACTCTATATTCTCATATTTCATTCCTGGTCCTCCTACCAAGACCCTCGTACATACCTGAGTAAAAAAATATGAATATAAAAAAGAAATCATATGTCGTTATCATGTGTCAATGGATCCCACTAGGTAAAAACCATGCAATCCTCCAAGGAAAGCATCATTCTTCTTCAAGTCACAACCATCCAATGAAAATTCTCTCAAGTCCACGATTCAAGTCACCAAACTCTTTATATCTCCACACACTGCAACTGATCGTGTTTCCTCATCTTTGAGCAGTCTCAAGCTGTGGATAGACACTCAGTATAGTCCAATCTATACCTCTACATATCATCTCTAAAGTGTCCTCATCCTCCTAGGTTAAATAATACCTCATGCGTTGTCGTAGATAGAAAATGTAAAACTCTTCGACCTGATGAAGACTCTACCTCATCAAATTTCGAAATGTTTGAAGCCATCTATTCCATGGTAAAGAACCTAGGTTATGCCCATCATAAATTACAATAAAAATTCATCAAAATTCCATCCACAGGGTTAGAAATCTTCCACACAATATAGTGTTGTGATCCGGGCTCTCTGCCAATCCACCAGAACTCCCAGTGTGCCACACCATCGAGCTGCAATAGTCCACAACTTCTCTCCTGGATAGTATTCTCAATGTTTCAAACTAGAGCCGATCTAACATGTTGTGACCTGCAACCTTCATTGTCGCTCCCTCTGAGAGCTATCACGTATGAACAACCCATAATAAGAACAACAAGAAGATAACACTACTCTATTGTTGCATCGAAAATTGTGTCTAGAAGATGATCCCATTCTCTTCGGATCCCAAGATCTGATACCATGTCAATTTTCACATGCAACTCTATGTGACTAATTTAAGATCTGAAAGTTGCTTCTTAGTGATCTAAAAGTAAAATCCTAGATATTATCACTGTACAATGTTACAGTGAAATTATTGACTAAAAACATATGCATCAAAATCACAAACATCATAGATTCATCATCAATACACATGAGGTACAATTTCATTTATGTAATCTTGTTATCATCATAAATATTGAAGGAAAAAAAAACCCTCCCATCCAATACAATATCACCAAAATATGAGGACAACCGTGTCCTCCAAAATCACCAAAACTAAGAACAACCTTATTCTCCAATGATTATACAAATCAGAAAACTAAACCTCAACAGTATTATCGAAATATCCTATGTCCATGAATATGTTATAGACCACCTATATGACATGCTAATGTCATCTATAAGGCTATTTGGTTCTGTACCTGCCCAAAAAATTAGATACACGATTCACCTTACTGAAAACTGATGTAGGAGCATCTCTCCAATGCAGCCAGCTAGCCACATCAGCGCACATGCATTCATGTGATGAAAAGGAGGCACAGCCTCATTCATGTTTGTATTGAATGTAATTAAATGGCTTAGGCTGTTGAGCCAGGAAAGATATGCCTTTGCACAGGCTGTAGATAAGATAGGCATTTATTATAGATTGGCTGAGATCTAGATCCATACGCTGGACTAGACAGTCATTGATTGTAAATCAATAGGGTAGGTAAAATCCTAGATTGAAGCGCTAAGAGCCCCTCAGGTAAAAGAGATATTCATATCTCATTTTAAAAACGAGGTATGCATGTGGAGCAGAAGGGAGAGTCGAGAGAGAGCTCGAGGAACACCTTGTAAAATATACAGGCATTTTCCATTATTAATACAGAGCAGTTTTTCCTGCATTTTCTGTCATTATGTGCATGTCTGTGTGTGTGTTCATTATATGCTACATTTGTGTATTATGATTATGCCATTGCAGGGAGTGTGTTTGATTTCAGGTCTGAGAATTCTTTGAGTTTTCATGCCATGATGGCATGACAGAGTGTTGATACTCTGAATACTGGTGCATAGAGGAGGTACTTCTGAACTCTGAGGAGTCAGACAGAGACGTGCTGAGGCATAGGACTGAAGTCATCACCTCACAAAGAGGAATACTTTTGGGGTTACTGAACACCTCAAGAGTCAAGGCAGTGTAGCTGAAATGTTGTTGTGGACAGAACCTCTGAGGAGTTCTGTAGGAGCTCTACCAAGAGGGTATCGAGTGTGTGTAAGGAAAGAACTCTGCTGTGAGTTCAGAAAGACCAGATTTCTATTGAGGATTCTGAGGAGCTCCGTCTGGAGGACATCGAGCGAAGTGTGAAATTGCAAGGAGAAAGCGTAACTATTGTGTGTTCTGTGGTAGAGATACTCCGCGAGGAGGGCGTTGAGAGAGTGTGCAGATAGCACAAGAGGAAGGAACTCATTGAGTTCTATCATCTACATGAAGGTCCACTGAGGGGACTTTTACTGGGTTACTGAATACCCAAAGCACTCAGCAATAGGTCGCTTGAGTTGGAGGACTGCCAGGAGACATTGTATTCTCCATCTGTGGGAGAAAGAGAAGAAGAATCGAGCTTCTGTAAAGGTCGAAGGGAGGAGAATCAATGGCCCCGATTCGTAAGATAGAATCGCGAAATCTTGTTGATCATTAGATCATGGAGAAGTACGCAGAAGTTAACCCTTAAAGAAAAGGGGTGAACCAAGAGCCATCGGGACTTGGCATATCGGGTTTCCCGGAGGCAAGAGTTTCATACTCTCTGAAATCGTGATCGGTGATTTCCCGATAGCATGAGTGGGAGACAGGTGTCAAGGCGTTAGGCCTCACTATGAGGTATTGACAGGTGGCATCGTAAAATCGAGGTTCGAGGTTTTTCGATGCAAAAGAATTGCGATCGGTGAAATAGTGACCTGCGATTCCTCGATATAATCACAACCGTCGATTTGTGGGACACGCGTCAAAGGATCCTTTGGAGTCGGGGTTCGACGCTTGGTGATTACAACAACAGGGGTTTGTGTCATGGATTCACGATCCACGAAATCCTGAAGTGACGTGGTCACGTGGAACCCTAGGGAGTAAGTGGAAGACAGGTGGCGCGGTCACGGAGAATCAACATCTCAGCACTCAGGGTTTGTAATCACGAAAGGTCTACCTCGTGGATAGCATTTTCCCGAGCGGAAAATCCCTGACATGGAGCGTTGACTGTTGACCCGTCGGCATTCGGGACTCGGCGTCTGAGTGGCATGAGACAGTGTTACGAGTCTTGCGATATCGTGAGATTCGATCTCCCGATACGCGAAAGGGAGATCGCACGAGAAGTGTTCTGTGGGTAAAGAACTCCCGAGGGAGTTGGAAGAGCTTTGACTCTTTGGGCCTGGGTGAAAGAGAAGGTCCTGGTGGAGCGACCAGCTGCTGCAAGAGAGGTTGCGTTAGAGTGGTATCAGAGCTGAAATTCTTGTCTGTATATTTCAGGCAGGAGGAGAGAAAGAGGAAAGGAAAAGCACTCTGATACAAACAACTTGCATCAGAGTGGTATCATAGTTGAAAGTCTTGTCTGTATATTTCAGGCAGGAGGAGAGAAAGAAGAAAGGAAAAGCACTCTAATACTCATGACTTGTGTCAAGTGGTATCAGAGCCGGAATTTCATTTGTATATTGCAAGTGGAAGAAGACAGAGTTACTGAGGACTTTGTGAGGACTTTCTAGCAGATAGACAGCAATCGAGGAGACAATCAGCAGGACTGTAAGGATGAAGCTGGGTGAACTCATGATGAGGAGTGACAGGAGTAGATCTTCCATGAAGGCAAATAGAAATAGCAAAATGGCTACTGAAGGCCGTAGGAAGAAAAGCAAGGCAGAAAATCTTGCATAAATGGATAGAGAACTCACAGATATACGAGCAGCGATAGAGAAGCTAGAACTACGGATGCGACTAGATGAAGAGTTGGTTCAGGTATGTGAACCCGAGACTGGAAAAGGTCTTAATGATAATGATGATTGGGACGAATTGGGATCAGCTGATGATTTCAAGTACTGCCGGTTGGGTATAAGAGAAGAAATTCCAGTTTTCCATGAGGGCGACGAGTTGGGATCAGATGAGGATCTCGCAGACTGTCATGAGGAAAGTAAAGGAATTTCAAATTGCCAATTGGGCAATGATGGGAGACTGCTGAGGGATCTCATAGGCTGCCAAGAGGGTAGTGGAATGTTTTCATATTACCAGATGGGCAAGGGAACAGAAATGAGATTAGTTGAAGATCTCAAAGACTGTCATGAGGGTAGTAAAGGAAATTTTCATTGCCAGCTGGGCGATGATCAAAGATTGCTGCAGCATCTCGAAGAATGCCAGGAGGGTAGTGGAAGCACGTTAAACTGCCAGGTGGGCAGAGGGAAAAAAGTGAGACTATTTGAAAGTCTCATCGACTCAATGGAGAGTTCAACTCAGCAAGAGTTGTTGATGAAGATGGGATCAATAGATCTCATAATATGCAAGGTAAGTGGTGTAAGCATCCATATTGCCAGGTGGGCAGGGATGAGCAGATAAGACCATCTGTGGGTCTTAGTAACTCAGAAGTGAGTTGGAATTAGCTAGGAGAGCTGATAGAGCAAGTGGGCTCAAGGATGAATGTGGATCAACAGATGCAGCTGACAGAGGAGGAAGGTCAGAATGGTATTCTGATGGTTGGGGGAATACAAGTATTCCTACCATCTGCCCAGGAGGGGGTAGAAAATTCAGTTGTAGATATAGCAGCAGCAGCAGAACAGTCACAACAGGAGATGACTGTCAGAAAAGAAAGGGAATTGGAGCAGGCACTTGAGACCGCCCAAGCAGATGAAAGGAAGAATGAGTGTTCTGGGGAACAACTCAATGATTTCAGCCAGCAAGATGAAAGAGCTGTAGCACTGAGGCTAACAACAGAAAAAGAAATAGAAGAAGGAAATGAGCATTCTGAGGAATGGCTCATTACTTTCAGCCGAGGAGTTGAAAGGAAATAAGTTGTAGCATGGGATATGACAACAGAAGATAAGGAAGAGAGCGAGCATTTTGAGGAATGGCTCGACATATTCAGCATTGTAGCTCAAGAGACTGCAACAGGGGAGTTTGCAGCAGAAGGTGAAGAGAATGAGAATTTCGAGGAAAGTCTCAATGATTTCATCCAGGAAGCTGAGAGAGCTGCAGCACTGAAGCTGACAGCCGAAGAAGCCGAAAAGGAAGAGGAGAATTATGAGGAATGGCTCAGCATTTTCAGCCATGAAGTTGAAAACAATGCAATAGAGGAGGTTGCAGACACAGAGAATGAAGACAGAGACAACATATGTCTTGCTGAGCTGTGGGAGCAGATTGAAGCCCTAGAAGATAGGGTGAAAGTGCAGGGAATGCACATCCAACAGGTGAGGTTGGAAACAGATGAGGAAGGCATGGGGGATCATGATGATCTTCCCAATGGCCCAAAATTTTTGCAGCTATGGAGACTGCAACAGAAAAACCAGCCACTAGAGCAGCTGGATGAAGCGATCAAGGAGATCATGGAGCTGATGTTGAAATCAGCAGACACTACCAGCAAGGAGAGGTTGAGCAGAAGGAAAGCAGCAACAACAGCAGCACCACAGCAGAAGCAGCAACAGAATGGAGAAAATGGACAGCTCCACACATTTGTTTGGGATCCAGGGGGATTTCCAATAAGCTGACAGAGGTAGCTCATGAGCAGGAGCTCATGATTTTTGCAGCTATGGAGTATGATGCAGGAGCATCTCTCCAATGCAGCCATCCAGCCACATCAGCGCACATGCATTCATGTGATGAAAAGGAGGCGCAGCCTCATTCATGTTTGTATTGAATGTAATTAAATGGCTTAGGCTGTTGAGCGAGGAAAGCTATGCCTTTGCGCAGGCTGTAGATAAGATAGGCATTTATTGTAGATTGGCTGAGATCTAGATCCATACGCTGGACTAGACAGTCATTGATTGTAAATCAATAGGGTAGGTAAAATCCTGGAGGGAAGCGCTAAGAGCCCCTCAGGTAAAAAAGATATTCAGATCTCATTTTATAAACGAGGTATGCATGTGAAGCAGAAGGGAGAGCCGAGAGAGAGCTCGGGGAACACCTTGTAAAATATACAGGCATTTGCCATTATTAATACATAGCAGTTTTTCCTGCATTTTCTATCATTATGTGCATGTCTGTGTGTGTGTTCATTATATGCTGCATTTGTGTATTATTATTATGCCATTGCAGGGAGTGTGTTTGATTTCAGGTCTAAGAAGTCTTTGAGGTTTCATGCCATGAGGGCGTGACAGAGTGTTGAGACTCTGAATACCGGTGCACAGAGGAGGTACTTCTGAACTCTGAGGAGTCAGACAGAGACGTGCTGAGGCACAATATTGAAGTCATCACCTCGCAAAGAGGAAGACTTTTGGGGTTACTGAACACCTCAAGAGTCAAGGCAGTGTAGCTGAAACACTGTTGTGGACAGAACCTCTAAGGAGTTCTGTAGGAGCTCTACCAAGAGGGTATCGAGTGTGTGTAAGGAAAGAACTCTGCTCTGAGTTCAGAAAGACCAGAATTCTGTTGAGAATTCTGAGGAGCTCTGTCTAGAGGACATCGAGCGAAGTGTGAAATTGCAAGGAGAAAGTGTAACTATTGTGTGTTCTGTGGCAGAGATACTCCGCCAGGAGGGCGTTGAGAGAGTGTGCAGATAGCACAGGAGGAAGGAACTCATTGAGTTCTATCGTCTGCGTGAAGGTCCACCGAGAGGACTTTTACTCGGTTACTGAATACCCAGAGCACTCAACAATAGGTCGCTTGAGTTTGAGGACTGCCAGGAGACATTGTATTCTCCATCTGTGGGAGAAAGAGAAGAAGAACCGAGCTTTTGTAAAGTTCAAAGGGAGGAGAATCAAAAGCTTGGATTCGTAAGATAGAATCGTGAAATATCGTTGATCGTTAGATCGTGGAGAAGTGCACAGAAGTGAACCCTTAAGGAAAAGGGGTGAACCAAGAGCCATCGGGACTTGGAATATTGGGTTTCCCAGAGGCAAGAGTTTCATACTCTCTAAAATCATGATCGGTGATTTCCTGATAGCATGAGTGGGAGACAGGTGTCAAGGCATTAGGCCTCACCATGATGTATTGACAGGTGGCATCGTAAAATCGGGGTTCGGGATTTTGCGATGCAAAAGAATTGCGACCGGTGAAATCGTGACCTGCGATTCCTCGATATAATCACAACTGTCGATTTCTGGGACACGTGTCAAAGGATCCCTTGGATTCAGGGTTCGACGCTCAGTGATTACAACAACAGGGGTTTGCGTCGTGGATTTGTGATCTGCAAAATCTCGAAGTGACGTGGTTACGTGGAACCCCAGGGAGTAAGTGGAAGACAGGTGGCGCGGTCACGGAGAATCAACATCTCAGCACTCGAGGTTTGTAAGCACGAAAGGTCTACCTCGTGGATATCATTTTCCCGAGGGGAAAATCCCCGACACAGAGCGTTGACTGTTGACCTGTCAGCATTCGGGAATCGGCGTCTGAGTGGCACTAGATAGTGTTACGAGTCTCGCGATATCGCGAGATCCGATCTCCCGATACGCGAAAGGGAGATCGCACGAGAAGTGTTCTGTGGGTAAAGAACTCCGGAGGGAGTTGGAAGAGCTTTGACTCTTCAGGCCTAGGTGAAAGAGAAGGTCCTGGTGGAGCAACCAGCTGCTGCGAGAGCGGTTACGTAAAAAACCCACGTATATATGTTGTTTGTTCCAATGCAATCCATGTATACCCTACATGTGATTCATCCTTCTACAACCCATGTATGTACGTGATTCATCCTCCTATAAATCATGTATTCAATGAAAAATTTATTCCATGCATGTGACATTCATCGATTCTCTCTTCAGGGAAAAATTTCCCATCTTGCAAACTTTCCCTTTGTTGATATCAACAATCCTCCTAGCACAACTGAAGACTCACTTATGCTAGCTCCATCATGTATCCAAAAGCTCTACATGATATGTAATTTCACAATGAACTCTCTTATTTCTATATGATCCTTAGGGGACAACATAGAATCCCCTCCAAAATTCAAAATAAAATTAGGCTTACCTTGTGGGTGTGAAGGCCCAACATAAGCCCAAAAATCCCATCACCAAACCCATGAATCCCCCACTCAAAAATGTGATCAGGTGCCCATGATGATTCTCACATGCCCAACACCTAGGGTCATGTGAGAATACCTACATGAAGCTACAAAAATCAACACTCCCTCTTCTAGAGGAAGGCATTATCACCACACTCCACAAGTGGGAATGCCTCTTGATGCTACAGATGCATCAACACTACCTCTTAGAGAGGAAGGAATTTCATCTTCAATCATCACCTAGAAGTATCCTTGTCTCCCATATTGGATATTCTACCACAACTTCTCTCCAATTGCTCTGATTGGGTACTCCCTCTATCATCGAAGCAAATACTGCTCTTTGGTCCTTGTGACTAGATGCATCCTTAATCACTGAAGAAAATCTTGTTGTCTAGAATGATCCCATCCTGTAAGACATCCTTATCCTAAAATCCTCCTACCTCTAAACCCTTTTGTATGATCATCTCAACCAATGATATGTATATGATAGTTATGGAAGGTGAATATCTCCCATATAGACCTAAAGTTTGGATCCCACTAAGTGACCAAATCTCCCTCTAATCCCCCTGAATCCCTCTGATCCCCTTGACTCCCTCTGAATTCAAACTCGATTTGAGCCTACACAACCTCTGTAGCTACCTGCTCCATGTTCATTATCCTATGTTAAAGTCTATTCTCCTCTAAACTCTCATGGGAGGTTGCTCCTCCCTACTACATCTTGAGGGTTGAATCCATACAAATTATGGCTCCTTCTAAGATAGAACTACTGGTGGACCTATCTTCTCCCTCTATAACTATGTTATTGGTGGGGCCACCTGCCTCACCACTAGTGGAGCCACCTTCTCATCCACATCCGTCTCTCTTCTCCTTCTGGTCACAACACACATAAATTGGCCCTCTCTAACTCCAAGATTCACTACTTATATGAATCTATATCCACTAGGCATCTAATAACACCTATCAATTTTCACATGCAACTCTATGTGACTAATTTCATATCTAAAAATTGCTTCCTAGTGATCTAATTGTAAAACCCTAGATGATATCACTGAACAACTTTACACTAAAATTATTGACTAAAAACATATAGAGTAGAAAGAAAAATATTACAGATGAATCATGAATACACATGAGACAAAATTTTATCTCTTTTATCTTGTTATCATCAAAAATCCCGAGGGAACTCCAACCCTCCCAACCAATACAATATCACCAAAATTTGAGGACAACCTTCTCCTCCAAAATTACCAAAACTGAGAACAACCTTGTTTTCCATTGATTATACAAATTAGAAAACCAAACCTCAACAATATTATGGAAATATCCTCTACCCATAAATCTGTTGTAGATGACATGTATGACCTACTGACATCACTTATCATCCCGTACGGATCTGTACCTTGCAAAAAAATTAGATATGTGATTCACCTTACCGACAACCCACATATATAAAATGTTTTCTCCATTTCAATCCACACATACTCTATACATGATTCATTCTTATACAATCAACATATATATGTTATTTTTCCTCCTACAAACTGTGTATTGTATTTGAAATTTTCTCCACATGTGCAATATTCTTCGCTTCTCTCTTCAAGGCCAGATTCACCACCTTCTAGACTTTCCCTTTGTCAAGATCACAAATCCTCCTAGAAAATTTGTAGACTCACTTATTGTAGCTTCATCATGTCTCCACAAAGTTGACATGATATGTAATGTCACAATGACCTATATTCTTTATATACAATCCTTAGGGGTCAACATAGAATCCACTCCATAATTCAACATCAAATTAGGCATTCCTTATGGGTGTGAAGCCCCAACACAAACAAACAAATCCCATCACCAAAATCATGAATCCCCCACTCAAATCCAAGGGGGTTTTCATCAAACCAAAAGTGTGATATGGTTCCCACATTCCCAATTCCTAGGGTCATGTGATAATACCTTCCCGAAGCTACAAAATTCAATAGTACATACCATTGGATACATCAAATTGCCAAATGCAATTGCATATGGAACACAAGGGATGCCCTCTTCCTCTTCCTATGTCTTGGGACACTGATCCATAAATAACTTTACACCTACAACAATAGGAACCTTGATCGGTTTACATTCTTGCGTATTAAACCTCTTCAATATTGTTTCAACACATTTCCTCTGAATTAACCAAAGTTTCATGTTTTCCTATTCTCTTTTAATTTCCATGCCCAAAATGTAATTTCTAGGACCAATATCCTTTATGTCAAATTTAGAGGACAACTAAGTTGTCACTTCCTGGATAATTTCCTTGGCGTTTCCTATCAACAACATATCATCCACATGCATTACCAAATAAATAAGATTATCACCAACTATTTTGAAATACACACAATGATCTACTTTTCTCCTTGTGAAGCCAAGTCCCAACATATAAGTATCAAATTTTTGATACCACATCCTTGGTGATTTCTTTAACACATACACATACTTTTTTAGCTTGGATCCTACCTCTTTCTTCCCCTTCACAACAAATCCTTCTGGATTCTTCATTTCGATTTATTCTTCCATATCCATGTGTACGAATTTTATATTCACATCCATATGTTCTATTCCAAAATCAAATGTAGCAGCAATCGATAAAAGAAATCTAATAAAAGTTAACTTTCAAGAAGACAAAACATTTCACCAATTTCAACTCCCTCTACATGGGAATACCCTTTTTCTACTAACTGAGATTTGTATTTCTCCACTTTTCCTTATGCATTCAAATTATTTTTAAACACCCATTTTCTACCAATGAGATTATTCTAGTTGGAAAATTCACTAGATCCCAAGCCTCATTCTTGTCTAAGTTTTCCATTTCTTCAGCCATGGCCTTTTTCCATATTTTCCCACTCTTTGAATCCATTGCCTCCCTAATAGTTCTAGGATAATAATCAGTAATAGAAAAATAATTTTTTTAATGGAAATCAGGTGGAGTATACCTTTCTGGTTGCCTTCTTTCCTAAACCGATCTCCTCAATACTGGAGTATGAGGATCTTCTTCTTCTGATTTTTTTTCTTTTGTATAGTCTGATTCATCATCCTTTAAATTAAACTCTATTTTCTCTAGTTCTTCTTTCATTGGAAGGACTTACTATTTGAAAACATATTTTATTTTTCCAAATACCACATCTCATCTCCACACTACATTCTTATCTTTTGGGTTCCAAATCTTATAACCTTTCAGACCATATTTATACATAACAAAGATACAATTTTCAGACTTTTTATCTAGCTTACTCTTGTTTTCCTTTGGAAGCTGAACATAGGCATCATAGAAAAATAGATCGAGATATGTGAGAGAGGATTTCTTACTAATAGATACCTTGTAGGGAGTCTTTTGATCTAGTTCTCATGAGGGTGATCGAATGATTAGGTAACATGCAGTACCCACTGCCTCTTCCTAGAATTCTTTTCCTAATCCTGCACCATTGAGTATTCACATTGTTTTTTCCATCAATGTCATTTTCATCCTTTCTACAACTCCATTATGTTGAGGTGTATATGGAGTAGTCTTTATCCAAAAATTTTACAGAACTCTTTGTATTCATTTCCTTATAACTCTCCACCATTATCCATCCTTAGCACCTTAATTCGTTTTTTTGTTTGGTTCTCCATAAGAGCCTTAAAATATTTAAAACTTTCAAAGACTTCATATTTCTTCCCGAAGAACTATATCCAAGTATTCCTTGTGAAGTAATCCATAAATGAGAAATAGTACATATGTTTTCCAAGTGATGGAACTAACAAAAGTCCAAATACATCATTGCGCACCAACTGTAAAATTTCCTCTACCCTTGTTGCACTGGAGGAAAATCTTACTTGATTCTTCTTCCCATATACACAATGTTCATAGAAATTAAAATCCAGAGAATATTTAGAGATACCTTCAACCATTCCTTTACCATGTAGTGGTTGAAATCCTTTCTCTTTGATATTCCCCAGTCTTTGATGCCACAAAATAGCCTTTTCTATAGATACTATAGGAGTTTTTCTTCTTTAGATCCAATATCATGAACAATGGAACTATTATGCCCATCAAAAATAATTCTTCCCTAGAATTTATAGAGAGTTCCAAACCAAACTCCCTTTAGAAACACCATTTCTCCTTGAACCATCCTGTAGGTGTCTTTCTCAAACATTGTTTTTACCCATGCATTGTCAATTTTTCTTAGATAAATTAAATTTATGTCCAAACATAGGATGTGCAGAACACCATTGAGTGTTCTAATCCTTCCATCCATGATATTCAACTTGAATTTTCCTTTTCATATGATAGGATGCACCTGAGTCAACTAGCCATGCCTCATGCTCTATGTTTCTTCTTGAAGAAGACAAGTACACATCCCCTCCTTCTTTCGAGGTGTTTTTTTTCTTCTGTATAAGGAGCATCTTCAGATCCCTTCCCTCTCTCAACACTTTTGGATATACATTGCTTCTTGTAGTTCCATTGTTTTCCACATCTCTATCATACCTTTACAAAATTTCTAAAATATTTAGATCTTAACTTAGATTTGTATCTCCCACTTGAGGACTTAGATCTATTTCTTTCCTCGACGTCCTCTTGCAAAAAATGCATTTGCACTCTGGTTTTCCATATTTTCCCATCTCATTTCCTCTGGCAACAAGGATGAGGACCACATCATCAAAAGTTAAAGTAGTTGAATTATTACCTATGGCCACAACCATACTATCCCATGAGTGTGGTAATGAGAACAGTAAAATAATATAGTTTTATTCATTAGAAATCTTAATATCAATAGATAATAGTTTACTTACCACAATATTGAAGGCGTTCATGTGCTCTATCACTGAGTCGCCATATTTCATCCTCAGGTTATACAACTTCTTCCATGGGAATAATTTATTTACCAGAGACTTAGACTGATACCAAGTCCCTAAATTATCCCATAATTCCTTGGTTGTATCTTTCCCTAATACTTTCAATAATATTGAATCGAAGAGACACAACAAAAATCCATATTGTTCTCTTCTCCTTCCAATCAAAATTTTTCCAGTCTTCTGTTGACGTTCCTATAGGTGCAGTACCTAGATCGAAGATCGACTGATCTTTTCATACCAACAGATCTTCCATATTGAGCTTCGACAACTCAAAAATTTACCCATTAAATTTCTTGATCTCTATTTTTTAATTGCTCGCCATTTCTTTTCACCTAAATAATCAATACCACATATCTCCCACTATAACAAGGCTTATCACAGAATCTAGATTATCAATTTTCACTTGAAACTCTATGTGACTAATTTTTAAATCATAAAATCACTTCCTATTGATCTAATAGTAAAACCCTAGCAGTTATCACTGAACAATTTTACACTAAAACTTACTGACTAAAATTATATGCAACAAAAACATAAAAGATCAGAGTTGAATCATCAACACATATGAGACAGAATTTTTTTTTTATGTAACATTATCAAATTCAAAAATATTGAGGGAAAAATCATCCTTCCCAAATAATTCAAATATCTTGAAATCTAAGGACAAAACCCATCGTCTCAGCCAATCCAATTTCACCAAAAATTAAGGACAACCTTCTCATCCAATAACCATACAAATAAAATAAAGAAATCCTCAAAAAATCATTGTAAATATCTTCTACCCAAAAATCTATTACATACCACTTGTATGGCCTACTACAATCACCTGTACTTGCAGACATCATCTTGTATGAACTTGCTCTTTCCTAGAAAATCTATGTATGGATGTACACAATTCACCTTTTTGTGACCTATGCATGTACATGATTCACCTTCTTTCAACTTGTGTACATACATGATTCACTTTCTTTCAACCTTCTTACATACATTATTCACCTTCCTGCAACTTACATACATACGAAATTCACTTGTACTAAAACCTTCATACATACGCAATTCACCTTATTACGACCCACACACATACACGATTCACCTTCTTATGACCTGCATACATAGGTGATTCACCTTCCCATGACCTACATACATACTTAATTCACCTTCTTGTGACCTTTGTACATGTATGGAAAACTTTGCTTCATTCACATGTGCATCCTTCCTCTCTTCTAGGATAGATTTTCCACCATTGTAGAATTTCCCTCTGCTAAAATCACCATGCTTCTTGGAAAAAGTGAATACTCACTAATTCCAACTCCATCATGTCTCCACACACTCTCTACAAAATAAAATTTCACAATGACCTCTCTCCTTTATATACAATCATTAGGGGTCATCATAGAATCCCCTCCACAATTCAACCTAAAATTCGACTTTCTTATGGGTGTGAAGCCCCAACACAAACTCACAAAAGAAATCACCAAACCCATGCAACCGCCACTAAAATCCAAGAGGGTTTTCACTAAATCAAAAGTGAGATGTGTTTCCCATGATGATTCCCACATTCCCAACACCTGGGGCACATGAAAATAGCTTCCCAAATCTATAGAAAATAAATGCTCCCTCTTAGCGAGTGAAATTGTTTCACCACAGTTAGTCACATAAAAGTATATGTGTCTCCTCTATCATATATGCACTCTAATCCTCTTGAATGACTGCTCCCTCTATCAGTAAAACATGTCATGTTTTCCTATTATCTAATATTCTTTAAGGGATGATCTCTCTGTGACTAAATAAAATCCTACTCTCTTGTCTTCTTGATTTTCTGCCTCCTCTGTCAATGTAGAAAAACTTTCTGAAACAAATGGATCCTCCTTGGAGGGAACACAACTCCTACAAGCCTCCTGCCTCTAAACCTCCTATATGGTCTCCTCATCCCATGACACCTTCCTATCAATTCTAGAAGATTCATCTCTCCCAACTAAATTGAGGGGGAACTCCATCTGAATTCTTGACTCTCCCTTTGAGCCTCTTGACTCTCTCTGAAGTGAGACTCCCTCTAAGTATCCTAAATTCCTTTGAATTCAAAATCCCTCTGAATACACTTACTCCCTCCGAAGTCGGAATCCCTCTTATTCTACCAACATTCGAAGCTACCTACTCTATGTTCGCTATGCTATGCATAGTCCTAGGAGTTTGGTCCTCCCCACTGGATCTTGAGGGATGACTCCATTATAAATATGTCTCCCTTTGAGCCTATACCAATGGTGGAGATACATACTCCTTCTGAACCTATACTATTGGTGGGGCTACCTACCTCACCACTGGTATATTTACATGTTCCTCATCTATTTCACTTCTCCTAACGGTCACAACATGCATAGGTTGTTCGCTCATCCTATATACATTTCCCTCTCTAAATCTAAGAACCACTACTAATATGAAGCTAGATCATCTAGGCACAAACAACACCTATCCATATATGAACAAAACTACATAGCTATACCCCTTAATCACTAAGGCTAAGAACACACTCATCGCACCCATAAGAAGGTTTCCACTCACAACATATCCCCTGACTTCATTCAGAATATCACTAATCCATATCCCTATTCTACATGTCTAGTCCTGCTACCAAGCTTCTTGTACATACCTAAGTTACACACTGTGAAGATTACAAACAAATCACATGCCCTTTTCATGTGTCAGTGGTTCCCACTACATAAGAACCATGCAATCCTCCAAGGAAAGCATCATTCTTCCCCAAGTCACAACCATCCAATGAACTACTTCCCAAGTCCATCATCCAAGTCACCAAAAACTATCCATGTATACACATTCTAAAAATAATATTGTCTTCTCATCTAAAAGAGTTCCAAGTTATGGTTGGACACTCAGTCTACTCCACTCTATACCTCCACAAGTCATATATGCAAGTGTCTTCATCCTCCTAGGTCAAATACCTCATACATTCTCGTACCTCGAAAATGTGCAACTCTTTGGCTTGATGAAGACTCTTTCTCATCAAAATTCCATCCATACGAAGCTATATCATATGTTCCAAATCACCTGAGATGAACCCATCACAACTCACTATGAAACACCACTAGAAGTCCATCCATAGGTTTGGAAATATACCACACAACATAGAGTTTTGATTCGGGCTCGTTGCCAATCCATCAGAATTTCCAACCTCCCACACCACTGAGATACAATAGTTTAGAACTCCTTGCCTAGATGGTATGCTCCATGTCTCAAACCAATGAACATCTTGTCTGTTTCCATCTATAATTGTCACTTTGTATCCCTCTCAGAGTTAACTCATTAGCCCTTTCACATCTCCCTCTTAGAGTTGTCACATGTGATCCATCAAAAAATAAACAATAAATCTTCAACCAAATGTAGTAGCTCTGTGTCTCAAAGATTGTCGCCTTCTCTTCAGATCCTAAGATCTTATGGCATGTAAATTTTCACATGAAACTCTATGTGACTAATTTCCAGATCGAAAAATTTCTTCCTAGTGATATAACAGTAAAACCCTAATTGTTATCAATGAACATTTTTACACTGAAAATTATTGATTGAAATTATATGTAGTGAAAAAAAAAATATATCAGAGATGAATCATAAAAACATATGAGACACAATATTTATGTTCTGTAAACTTATCAAATTCAAAAATCATGAGGGAAAAACCAACCCTACTATCCAATATGAATATCACCAAATATGAGGAAAAAACCCATCTTCTCAACCAATCTAATTTCACCAAACCCCAAGGACAACCTTGTCCTCCAATAACCATACAAATTAGAAAAACTAAACCTCATAAAATCCATGGAAATATTTTCTTCTGACAAATATGCTACAAAACACCTATACATCTTGCTCATCTCACATATACCTGTTGATGTTATCCTGTATGGACCTTCTTCTACCAAAAAAAACTCTATACGGATGTATTTTATTCACCTTCTTTAGACCTACCTACATACATGATTCACCTTCTTGCAACCTGCATACATACATGATTCACCTTCCTACGACTTGTGTACGTATGATATTTTCCTATACTTCAACTTGAGTACATATATGGTTCTCCTTCCTACAAACTGCATACATACACAATTCACATTCCTGTGCCCTGAATACATACATGATTCACCTTCCTATGACATGCATACATACATGATTCAGTTCCCATGACTTGCATACATGTACGGAAAACTTGACTTCCTTCGTACATGCATCCTTCCACTCATTTAGGATAGATTTTCCACCATTGTATAATTTTCCTTTGATAAAATCATCATGCTCCTTGGGAAAAATGCAGACTCACTTATGCCAACTCCATCATGAAATTACATAGTGACCTCTCTTCTTTATATAAAATCCTTAGGGGTCATCATAGAATCCCCTCCTTAAGTCAACATCAAATTAGAATTTCTTGTAGGTGTGAATCCCCAAAACAAAGCCAAATATCCCATCACCAAACCGATCAATCCCCCACTCAAATCCAAGGGGGATTTCACTAAACAGAAAGTGTGATTTGGTTCCCATCACGATTCTCACATGCCCAAAACCTAGGGCATGTGAGAATACCTACATGAAGCTACAAAAAATCAATAGATCCAAACACTTATACACAAATAAATCCCCCTAAATACAATAATTTTTTTTATATTGAATGTATATTTTAACCTTGTACAATTAATTACTACAAACACATTCTTAATAAAATAGAAAATATTCAATGGCACACATAGGAACTACGCACAGATTTTACCCTGGAAACCCAAATTGGAAAATACCACAACTTGTTTAGAGTCATACCTATAATATTTTATTCATCATATTATTCATTGTTTACAATACAATATACATATGGGATCTCGCACCATGAAAATCCCTATTCCATTGGCGAGGATTACTCAACAAACTTAATTCCTTAAGGGGAA
Source organism: Picea mariana (assembly GCA_032191745.1). NCBI lineage: Eukaryota > Viridiplantae > Streptophyta > Pinopsida > Pinales > Pinaceae > Picea > Picea mariana. The sequence goes on along the minus strand of JASDQU010100797.1, from coordinate 1,016,666 downwards.
TTAGAAAACCAACGACAAAAACCATGTGTTGAAACATTTCCAAAAACAGACGCAAAAAAATGCCTGATTATTTTTTTAGGATACTTACCCCAAAACTCCTTATAGGAGGGCCCCATAGCCCTCCATACCCCTTGAGGCTCCCATATAAGTGTATAGTACATGGTACCAACCTTGAAAATAATATAACACATACCCAACACTTAGGTGATCAAAAGCATTCCTATGATTAAGAATGTGTATATATTCTCCATGAGTCTATAATATTCAGAGCTTGTTATTATTAGAGTCTGTCTAAATCAAGAAGGTTGTGGTCCTTCAATCAATTGGTATCATATCCATACCTTGATTCAATCGCCACAAGAATCTATATTAATGAAATATTTTCAGTATTGTAGTGGTTATACGTCTCAAATGTCTAGTCCTATGTTCTACAAAGTTCTACGAATTGAAGTGACGTTAATTATATTGTTTGTAATGAGATTAAAAATGTGCATCGACATTTATGTATGAGGATTTAGAAAGTGGGTAATGAGTGATATTGGATGATACGATATCTTTTCATCGAAGTGACATATAAACAATTGTATTGAATGAGCATAAATTAAAGTGCACCATTAAAGAAGGAAAAGATCAATAATGAAGAGACATAAGCATCAAATATGAACACAAAACTTGATAACAGAGTTCGTCCCTGGTGGACTACATCTTTGGATCCTTCTCTCACATGGGTAGGCCCTTTTATTAACTCAACAAAATAATTTGGAAAAATACATAAGTATACCTCATTCTGGAAAAAAGACACATAAGCTTTGCTCAGATCAAAAAACAAACAACACCATTGAATTTGTGGCATCAAATTACCAAAAAATGATTGTCTCCACACCTCAATCTGAATATGGCACTCCTAGGCCCAAGAGACATTTTGTCTCAGTTTACATGCCCTACAACCTACAATTAATACCCCAAAATGACTTATAAAGTGTGTTTGGTTGTACAGTCACGTGCCTCCTCCTCGTGCACTCACAGATTTCAATTTTTAAATAAAAATTGTCGACGTTGTAACCAATGGGGCCATTTGGCCTATTGGTTGGTGTAGATATAGTTAATGCATATACAATGGGGGAGGTCTGAGGGTTGAGCCCACTAGCCTCATATTTTGGGTGTTTGTGATAACTTATATACATAATTGTATATGGTGGTTCAACCAACTTGGAGGTAGTTTAGACATATCTGTTGGGCTGCCAGATCTAGCGGGGTTCCACCATATTTGGAAGAACTGCCATTTTTGTTTTTGGAATTTGGTTCTCGGGCCACCATTGGGAATTTTCCCACTGCCACATGGCAGCCCATGATTGGGCCACATGGCATCCAACCATTGGGCCATGCCAACCACCTGTACAATCACCTTCCACAATAGCATATAGTATTCCACCTCAACTGCCATATCATCCTTCCACGTTAGCCTTGCACTTCATGTACAATATTCCATGTGGCTGTAAAGACTGCTACATGGAAATTTTTCATTGGTCCATGGATCCACCTGAAAAATACAAAAAATGAATGACATGTGGTAGCCTCTAATTCTGCCATGTCACCATGCTAACATCAGCATGACATGTGTCACCTCCTGTGTATGCCACGTACATTGTACATATGTTGACTTCATCCATATTGACTTTGATGTCAACAGTATAGATTTTGACTCATCCCTTACTGATTGGGATAGGTTGACCAACTTTGACCGAAAATATATTTTGATTTGGAACTCCATCTGATGAGTCATTGGAAATCGTGCAATGCGTTCTTCGCGATGATTCCACTTTCATTGAGTTTTGAGGACCTTGAATTTTTTCCCTTTCTTTGTCTTCTGAGGCCATTTTGAGCTTCCCGAGTTTCTTTTGCAAGTTATGAGTTGTCCTTAGTATTCTCTGGATCCTTTTTGGATCATGCCTTCCCACTGAGATCTTTTTGGACCAGCAAAAGATTTTATCAATCAATAGATAAGTGAGAGAAGAGTTCCCTCACCTTGTCCTTCTCAATCAACTTTTATTTTCTTGTATCTGTCCCCTTTAATCCTACTTGAAGATAATCAACATCACCCCTGCGTGAAGTCCTCATCCTTCTGTCTAAGATTATATCTTCCTTTAACTCATATAAGTACTCAGTAGAAAAATCATCAACTGAAGGTATTGAAACTTCCTCATCCTAATCCATGATCATGGAGGGCTCAAAAAGTTTCAAGTTCTCTACATTTACAATTGAGTAGATCTTCATATAAGTTGGAATATCTACATGAAAAGCATTGGTACCAATTTTCTCCAAAATAGTGAAGGGTCCATAATGAATGGGATTGAGTTTCTTTCCTTCACCATTCAATACTTCCTTGCTGATGTGAAGCCATAACTGGTCTCCAAACTAGAAATGATTGTTGGTTGTGGAGCCTGATTATCTTCCTGATGCAGAGGTTCTTTGCTTTCAGCCGTGTCTATACCCCATGAAGTATTTACACCCCAGAAGTATGTACACTCTTCCACGCAGGGGAGTGAAGAGGGGGGGTACCACCTCTGCGGGGT
>JASDQU010100797.1:987940-1001496 GCA_032191745.1 Picea mariana | reverse complement strand
AACTGAAGTGTCAGCTAAAAGAGAATATTCTTCATGTGGAATATTCTCTCCTAAAGTATAGGAGACTGGATAATGACTAATTACGACTAATAAACAAGGAAAAAAATTAGGAAAAAGAAATCCTAGGTGTGTGTGAAGTAACTCCAACACTAACAACTTTTACTGTTCAAGTACCTGGAATTCAAATGCCTTTACAAACATGCTTATATCAGTTAATTTGTCATACCTGGGTGAATCACACAACTCTATTCCAATCCAATGCAAGGATCAGTTTATGCATGCACAACGTCTAGTTGACACTTCATGCATCGTATGCTTCCAATGCTCTATACCTACTTTTGAATCTGATGCACATGAACTAATACTTCTCCAACTCATCACACCATCCTATGTCGGGTTGACATAATTCTCCATACGTGGAATCATGTTATATAAGTTGTAAATTTCATTCCCTCTTGTTGGATCTATGTATCTCTTTCCGTCTTATGGGTCCAAGGGTGTAGTAACTTTCAAATCTTCAACCTCAAATATCATCTCCCTCCTTTTCAAGTTAATGATTGTCTGGTTATCAAAATCCCATTCTAGTCCCATCAACTGCTAGATATGGTTGAATTTCATCCATGATCTCTATAACTTCAAACTCTGACATGCTGCACACCCCATCTATCTTCACAGGTACTCCTGTCAAATGACCAATCAAGACTAGTTTTTGTTGATTTGCGAGCCTTAACTAAACAAGAGACCATACTAACTTCAAATTTCCCATCATCTCCCTTGTCTTCTTATGTAAAACATTAACGTCATATCCAAATTCCAAGATGACATTATCCACATCATAATCCCCAATCTGTGTACTAAATCATAATTCTTCATTGGTTCTCTTCCTACACAGTATCTGATTTACCATCCTTTGTATGACACGAGTTTCCCTTCTTTGTGTGGAGTGATTAACCATGTCATATAGTGTACTCAACATAGTTCCATCCTTCATTATCTCTACAAAACTCCTCAAAAATTATGTTAGTGTGCTTACCTTTTTTGTTGTGTTCTCTAGCACATCACGATCTTCTATATGCGGTGTAGATGATATTGATGCTCCCCAATCCTATCCAAGTATTTCTTTTCTCACTTTCTGATATGTCTCCCTTTCCTGCTAAGGATCAAAAGTTGGCATAGGCCTTGTTAAATTCCTTACCCATTGCTCATTCTGATTTCCTTGATTCATTATATCAGCCCCTATTATAGCTCATTTGTGCATAACACCTGCTATTCTTGGTCCCTCGTTCTGTTTTTCAGCTGATATCTTCTGCACATTTTGATTTTGATTTTGGTTCTGGTTACCTTTGGCTTGACATTTCATAACTAGTTGAGTACAATATTTCATCGCACAATCCAATGCTCTGCAATATGTGCACGTTGTACGTGGATTTGGGTAGTCACGAACCAACTGTCTTACTTGATTACAGTTATAACATATTATCGATCCTCTTCCTCCTTTATTGAAATTTCCTCTTCCTTGAGCTCTACCAAAGTTTCCTCTATTCCCTTGAATTAAACCTCTTTGATTGTTATATTGCAAACCACCCCCTTATGTTGCAAAATTCTCTTCTTGGATCTTGTAAATATCTGATGTGCACTTCCTCATTAAGTTGAACACACAACAATCCTTCTCTTCATGTCCCACAAACTTGCAAAAATTGCAAAAAAAGTTCCTTGGTGTACTCTGATACTTCTGTAGTAGTGGACATTTAGTGGGATGATGGCCCCATTTCTTACATATCTCGCAGTATCACCCCCTGGTAAGGGATTCAATGCTCCAGATGATAGATATTGCACAGATGTTGGGAATTCATCTTTGTGATGGCCTTCATTTATGCACTTGGTACACCAAACATGTTCTTGTTTCTCCTTCCCTTTTCTAAGATCAACTAGTTGAATCATCAACACAACCACTTGTGTATGAACTTGTGCCATTTGTCCATTGTATCCTACCAGAGATGACTCTAATTTCATTGCAATTTCCAGGGCCTTGGGTTATGATGCAGGAGCATCGCCAACGTCAAGCGAGCGTGGAGCAACCGCAACACATTTTCAGCGCATGATAAATTGTTTTTAAAAAAAAAACTTTTGAAAATTGGATGCACCAAACTTAAATGTGATAGTTAAGGAGAGGTGTACTAATAGATTGTAATGAGATCTTGAGTGACCCTCTCTCTTGTCTGAAGGACTAAGAAGGCATTTATGTTAGTAGTTATATTTAATGCATAGATTAGATAGTTTAAAATGAGAGAGGGAAAATGGAATATAGACACCCTCATTGTGTATTGTAACATTAGAGTGTGAAGAGAATAGAAGAAAAGAGAGCAGAGGGTTGTGTGAAGACACCCATGTACAGGGATTTGAATTAATAGAGAAAGCTTTGACTCAAATTCATGGTACCGGGTTTGTTCTCTGTGTATGTATATTGAATGTTATGCTCATGGTTTTACTTTTTCTATCATACAGTTGCTTTTATGCTATGTATGAATGATTTCTTGTTGAGTGTTTGAAATCTGAGAGAGAGAGAGAAAGTAAGAGAAATGAGTTTCAATTGTTTCTCTATCTGAGCAAGAGTTCCTGCAAGGAGTGCATTTGAATTATCCGCAAGGAGTGCGTTGACAAAGGGTTCAGAGGTTTGTCTCTAAAAGCTCGGACTAGATAGTTTTTGTTCTCATTCACACAAAAGTGCAGTCAGGAACAGAAGTCGTGCAAGGAGTGTGCAGGCCGAGGAAAGTCTCAAAGTTTTGAACTTGAGAAAAGTATCGAGAGACCGTTGTTGTAGAGTGTGTGCAAGGTCGAAGAGAGTTCAACACTTCAAGTGTTTGGAGGTTGCCGCAAGGATTGCGTGCAAGGGTCTTCTTTAAGACTCGAAGTTGTGAGAAATCTCAGGAAGGAGAAAGCCTTTGAAACTATTGAAGGCAGTACAAGAAATTGGTGCATTTGAGTGATTAGAAGGCATCAAAAATTTGTTTCATAGGTGGATAAGTCTGGGGAAGAATCCTTGGTTCACTTCGCATAAATCATCAGAGGAAAGAAATAGACAGTCAAAATTCTCTGTAGAGAATTAATGAAATCCCGTCGGTCGTATGATCTGTCAAAGAAGCGAGGAGGTTACGATCGGGTTTCCAAGGTGCAAGCTTAGGAGGTTGTGAACCATAGGATATTCACTTAGATACCCGTCAACCATCCAATCTGATAGGAGTTGCATAGGGTTTAAACCCCCTCAAGCCAAGCAAAGGACCCGAAAGGTATCGGGATATCGAGGTGTCAGAGTTCGGAATATCAAAAGTCCTGTGGACAAGATATCGGGTAAATCCACAGTTAAAACCCCAAAACAAATCAGAACCGTCCATCTGTTGGGACATGCGGCGAGGATCGAGATCCATCGACATCTCGGAAGTCTAGAGACCAAGATTCTGAGACCTTTTGAGTCCCAAAAACAGTGAAAGGATCACAGCCATGTGTCTAAGGAAGGAGGCGTGTCGCGTGATCATCCAAATCGGAGATTCGGCATCGGGACTCACATAGATGAGTAGTTTGGTTTTTCATTTGGCGAAGTCTGAGGTTTGATCAGAACTGTCCATTGATTTGGGACGCATGTCGAAAATCCGAGAAGTTGGGGTTCGACGTTTCGTGGATCTTGAAGATAGGAAACATCCACATTTCAGAATTTTGAAATCTGAAATCCTGATAAGATTGGAAATCTCCATCGTGATGGGGGCAGCTATCGTCATACCGGGAAATCGGAATTCGAGAGATCGAAAAAATCGAGGACAAATGCATTTCGGCATTTGAACCCCCAAAGTCCCGAGGAAGATCCAGAGTCATTGGTTTAGTAGACGATCATGACTGTTGTTTGTGTTTACGGTGAAAAGGGGTTCCTAGTTAAAGCATATCGGGATTCGGAGGATCGGGGGTCCTTAGAACAAGGGGTCAAATACATCTCGACATCTGAAAGCCTGAAATCCCGAAAAGAGCTAGGACTGTGGCCATATAAGGAGAGGTCGTGTGGACCACAAGTCTATCCCAGAGGGCTAACTGAAGTTAAAGCATATCTGGATAGCGGAGGTCGGGAAAACGGAAAGACAAAGTTGTGACATCGGGATTTCAAAACCCCGAAACCCGAAATTCCATTTTTCTGTCATGAAGAGAACAATGATCGGGCCTAGAGGCTGCGATGAGAAGAAAAGACATGTGGGTCAATGTTAATAGAGATTCCAGCAGAGAATCGAAGGAGCCACTCCAACTTGAGGGTAAAATTTGAACGATCCTTAAGACCGAGAGGTCAGCGCAGAGGCCTTTGCCGAGGCAGAGGGTGAGAATCTATGTCAGGGTTGGTATCAGAGCGCAAAAAGGTTTCTTTTCCTTCTATAGTAGAGAAAATAAAATTCACCATGACACCAAGAAGAAGGGACATGCAAACACCCGATCCGCCAAAGGAAAGGGAAATACCAAGAAGAAGAGGTAGGCAGATGCTTGACCCAACCATGGCAAGAGAGATTCGTGATTTATGCACCAAACTTGAAGACATGGAGACAACACAGAGACACACAGTCAGTGTTGGGGATCTTAGTGATTCCAAAAGTTAAATTGAGGCTGAACATGAAGAATAAGTTGCAGCCGAAGATGCATCAAACAAACAGTTGATTAGAGCTATTTCAAGAATGGGTGTCAGGGAAAGAATGGACATTCTAGTTTATGAGGGAAACCTGGATGCTGTAGAGCTTCTAGACTGAATTAGAGCTTTGGACACTTATTTCGACTTCGAAGATGTCGAGGAGGACAAGAAGGTCAAGCATGTTGTCACAAGATTGAAGAGACATGCAACATTGTGGTGGGATGAACTACAAGTTGATAGACACTGCAAAGGCAAGCAAAAAATCAAAAACTTGGACAAAATGATCGTGAAGATGAAGGAAAAATTCATTCCCAAGGATTACCAGATTACTCTATTCAGAAGAATGAAAAACCTGAGACAAAAGCTGATGGAAGTGAAAGAATACAATGAAGAATTCTATAGTTTGAACATCAGGGCAGGTCATCGGGAAAGCGATGATGAAAAAGTTGCTAGATACCCGAATGGCCTAATATATGACATTCAGTATGAGATGAGCATGGTAACCATCCGAATGATGGAAGATGCTTATCAGATGGATCTAAAGGATGAGGAGAAGCTGAGGTGAAAGAAGGGTCAAAGAGGCCGAGGCAGAAGTCAAGACAGGCGCAAATCAGTTGTCCAAGATAAACATCAAAAGCCCAAGGAGGACTGGAAGAAACCTTAGGCTCGAACTGAAAGAGGTGGAACCTCATAGTGAGGGTAGCATACTGAACAAAGAGGAGATTATGCTGATAATAATACTTTTCCTCGTACTAGAGGTAGAGGAAGAGGAAGAGGTGGAGTGATAAAATGCTTCACGTGTGGAAAGAATGGACACAAATATTATGAATGTCCAGATAAAAGGAAAGAGAGTGGAGACACTCACATCACCGAAGCACAAAGGTGAGATGTTGAGGTAGAGGATGTTGAAGGTGGAAGATCGCTAATGATGCAAAAAGTTCTCTTAACACCAGAGAAGGAGGTGGAGAGTTCGGTACAAAGGAATAGACTTTTTTGGACTGCTTGCAAGACCAAGGACAGGGTATGCAAGGTCATTGTGGACACTGGTAGCACAGATAATCTCGTTTCAACAGAGATGGTAGAAAATCTGGAGTTGGGGACGATTGAATATCCAAGTCCATATAGAGTTTCATGGCTACAAAAGGGACATCAAGTAAATGTCACTAAACAATGTTTAGTTGAATTTAAGATAGGAGGATATAATGATAAGATACTCTGTGATGTTATTCCTATGGATTTTTTTCATCTATTGCTGGGTAGACCATGGCAATATGACAGAAATGTGATTCATGATGGGAGAATGAACACATACACCCTAGAAAAAAATGGGAGAACTCATATGTTGCTTCCAATCAAAGATAAGGAAGCGAAACTTGAAGTAAGTAACACTGTACTTCTCATGAGAGGGAAGGAGCTTCTTACAGAAGTCAAGAAGAAGGAGGAACCATAGTTCATTGTTGTTAGGAAACTAAGAATTGTTTTGACCAGCACAAGAGTGGAGGATTTACCAGAAGAGGTTTAGGAACTATTGGAAGAGTTCGCTGACATAGTAGTGGATGAACTACCTCGTTCGTTGCCACCAATCAAGAGTGTGAGTCACCATATTTATCTCATACCTGGGGCCAGTTTGCCAAATAAAGCTGCGTATAGACTAATGCCAAAAGAGAATGAAGAGGTTAAAAGACAAGTCCAGGATCTATTGGACAAAGGTTTGGTTAGAGAAAGCTTGAGTCCATGTGCTGTTCCAACAGTACTCACTCCAAAGAAAGACGGAGGCTGGAGGATGTGTACTGATTCAAGATCCATTAACAAGATAACCATCAGGTATAGATTTCCATTGCCAAGGATGGATGATCTGATGGAAAGTGGAGAAAAATATTTTTCGAACATTGATTTGAAAAGTGGTTATCACCAGATTCTTGTGAGGGAAGGTGATGAATGGAAAACAAACTTCAAGACTAACAAAGGGTTGTATGAATGGCTTGTTATGTAGTTTGGCTTAACAAATGCGCCAAGTACCTTTATGAGGTTGATGAACGAAGTCTTGAAGGAATTCATCGGGAAATTTGTCATTGTGTATCTGGATGACATACTGATTTTCAGTAAAACAAAGGCAGAGCATCTGAAACACTTGGCTACTATGATGAAGAGATTACAGCAAGAGAAGTTGTTGATAAACATGACGAAATACTCATTCATGAAGACAGAGCTCATTTAATTGGGATTTGTTATTTCTACGGATGAGTTGAGGATGGATCCAGATAAGGTGGAAGTAATCAAGAATTGGCCATCACCGAAGAGTATATTTGAGGTGAGAAGTTTTCACAGATTAGCTAGTTTCTATCGAAAGTTCATCAGGAATTTCAGTGGAATTAGTGCACCGATGATGGATATAGTGAAGAAAAGACACAAGTATTTTCATTGGACAAAAGAGGCTAAGAAGAGTTTTAACCTGTTGAAGAGGAAGATCACGGAGCAACCAATTTTGGTGTTACCAGATTTGAAAAAGACATTTCAGGTGAAATGCGATGTAAGTGGATTTGCAATAGGGGCAGTCCTGAGTCAAGAGGACAGGCCGATAGCATACTTCAGAGAGAAGATGAATGAAGAAAAGGTGAAGTACTCCACATATGACAAGGAGTTCTATGTTATCATCCAGGCATTGAAGAAACAGAGGCATTACTTGATTCCCAAAGAGTTTGTCTTATACAGTGACAATCATGCACTACAGTTTGTGACTCAACAGGAAAAGTTGAATTAGAGACATGTTAAATGGGTTGAATATATGCAAAATTTTACTTTTGTGATTAAACATATTTCTGGAACTGCTAACAAAGTTGTGGATGCTTTGAACAGAAAGTGTTTTCTATTGCAGGAGTTCAAAGTCAAAACATTAGGTTTTGATGACCTCAGGGACATGTACAAAGATGATCCAGATTTTAAAGAGGTGTATGAAGTAGCTGAGAATCAAATTCTCAGAGACAGAAGTCAATGGACAGAATACATGATTCATGAAGGATTGTTGTTTAAAGGTAATTAGCTTTGTATTCCAAAATGCTCCATGAGGGAGAATCTGCTAAAGGAGAAACACAATGGAGGATTAGCAGGACACTTTGGTCATGACAAAACATTCGCAAAGCTGAATGAGTCATATTTTTGGCTAGGAATGTGAGCCGACATCAAAATATTTTTAGATAAATGCATAATTTGTCATCATTCGAAAGGAAAGAGACAAAATGCAGGATTTTATCAACCATTGCTCATACCTGAGAGGCCATGGGATGAAATCGACATGGATTTTATATTGGGTTTGCCAAGAACACAAAGAGGATTTGACTCAATCTTTGTGGTGGTGGATAGATTTTCCAAGATGGCACACTTCATTCCATGTCAGAAAACCAGTGACGCAACTCACATTGCGAATCTGTTTTTCAAAGAAATCATTCGACTTCACGGCTTACCAAGGAGCATAGTTTCGAATCGAGACACTAAGTTCGTGGGACACTTCTGGAGAACCTTATGGAAGAAGATGAGAACAAATTTATCATTCAGTTCAGCTTATCATCCTTAGACGGATGGATAGACAGAAGTAGTAAACAGGAGTTTAGAAGACTTGCTGAGAAGCCTGGTGATAGAACACCACAACCAGTGGGACAACATATTACCACAAGCGGAGTTTGCTTATAATGATTCAATCAACAAAAGTACAGGGTAGATTCCGTTTTAGATTGTCTATGGCATGCAGCCGAGGGGAATTTATGAATTGAGAGATTCGGAACAGAATGCGACTAGGAGTGCTAGTGCAGAAGATTTTGCAGAGGCGATGAAGGAACTTCACAGCCCGGTGAAGGAGCGTTTACAAAATTCAAACCAGGAGTATAAGCGAAGAGCATATCAACACAAAAGACAACTTCAGTTTGAAGTGGGTGTTTTGATTCTGGAACATCTGAGAAAGGAAAGGTTCCCGAAGGGAACATATAATAAACTGAAGATGAAGAAGATCAAACCATGTAATATGTCGAAGAAATTTGGGGCAAATGCTTATGAGATTGAATTACCCGATGGGATCGGAATTTCTCTGATATTCAATGTCTCAGATTTGTACCCATACAAACCTCAGGAAGCAGAAACAAATGATGAACAGTCAGAGGTTCAGTGGCAAAAGCAGATGCCAATTGCAGAAAAGTCATAGATAGAGCACATACTGGACAAAAGGGTTGGCAAGAAGACCAGGCAAAGGGAATACTTTGAATACTTGGTCAAGTGGAAAGGACATCCAGTTGAAGATGCCAGCTGGGAAAATGAAGCAGAGATTCAGAAGGATACAAACCGTGCGAGAGCTCATGGATAGGAGCCCATGAAAAATTTTCAAGCGAGGGAGTATGATGCAGGAGCATCGCCAACGTCAAGCGAGCATGGGGCAACCGCAACACATTTCGAGCACATGATAAATTGTTTAAAAAAAAACTTTTGAAAATTGGATGTGCCAAACTTAAATGTGATAGTTAAGGAGAGGCATACTAATAGATTGTAATCAGACCTTGAGTGACCCTCTCTCGTCTGAAGGACTAAGAAGGAATTTATGTTAGTAGGTAGCTTTAATGCATAGATTAGATAATTTAGAATGAGAGAGGGAAAACGGAATATAGACACCCTCATTATGTATTGTGACATTAGAGTGTGAAGAGCATATAAGAAAAGAGAGCATAGGGCTGTGTGAAGACACCCATGTACAAAGATTTGAATTAATAGAGAAAGCTTTGACTCAAATTCATGGTACCGGGTTTGTTCTCTGTGTATGTATATTGAATGTTATGCTCATGGTTTTACTTTTTCTGTCATACAATTGCTTTTATGCTATGTATGAATGATTTCTTGTTGAGTGTTTGAAAGCTGAGAGAGAGAGAAAGTAAGAGGAATGAGTTTCAATTTTTTCTCTATTTGAGCAAGAGTTCCTGCAAGGAGTGCAGTTGAATTGTCCGCAAGGAGTGCGTTGACAAAGGGTTCATAGGTTTGTCTCTGAAAGGTCAGACTAGATAGTTTTTTTTCTCATTCACATAGAAGTGCAGTCAGGCACAGGAGCCGTGCAAGGAGTGTGCAGGCCAAGGAAAGTCTCAGAGTTTCGAACCTGAGCAAAGTATCGAGAGACCTTTGCTGCAGAGTGTGTGCAAGGTCGAAGATCGTTCAACACTTCAAGTGTTTGGAGGTTTCTGCAAGGAGTGCATGCAAGGGTCTTATTTAAGACTCGAAGTTGTGAGAAAGCTCAGGAAGGATAAATCCTTTGAAACTATTGAAGGCAGCACAAGAAGTTGGTGCATTTGAGTGATTAGAAGGCATCGAAAATTTGTGCCACAGGTGGATAATTCTGGGGAAGAATCCTTGGTTCACTTCACAGAAATCGTTAGAGGAAAGAAACAGACGGTCAAAATTCTCTATAGAGAATTAGCAAAATCCCGTCAGTCGTCTGATCTATCAAAGAAGCGAGGAGGTTACAACCGGGTTTCCAAGGTGCAAGCTTAGGAGGTTGTGAATCGTCGAATCTTCACTTAGATACCCGTTAGCCGTCCGATCTGATAGGAGTTGCACAGGTTTTAAACCTCTCAAGCTGAGCGAAGGTCCCGAAAGGTATTGGGATATCGAGGTGTCGGAGTTTGGAATATCGGAAGTCTTGTGGACAAGAGATCGGGTAAATCAATAGTGAAAACCCCGAAACAAATCAGAACCGTCCATCTGTTGGGACATGTGGCGGGGATCGAGAGCCATCAGCATCTCAGAAGTCTAGAGAACAAGAGTCCGAGACCTTTTGAGTCCCAAAAATACTGAAAGGATCATAGCCGTGGGTCTAAGGAAGGACGTGTGTTGCATGATCATCCAAATCAGAGATTCGACATCGGGACTCACATAGGTGAGCGTTTTGGTTTTGCATTTGGCGAAGTCTGAGGTTTGATCTGAACCGTCCATCCATTTGGGACGTGTATCGAAAATACAAGAAGTCGGGGTTCAACGTTTCATGGATTCTGAAGACAGGAAACATCCACATTTCAGAATTGCGAAACCTGAAATCCCGATAAAATTGGAAAGCTCCATCGGGAGGGGGCCAGCTGTCGTCATACTGGGAAATTGAAATTTGAGACATTGGAAGAATCAAGGACAAATGCATTTTGGCATTTAAAACCTCGAAGTCTCGAGGAAGATCCGGAGCCATTGATTTAGTAGACGATCACGGTTGTTGATCGTGTTTACGGTGAAAAGGGCTTCCTAGTTAATGCATATCAGGATTTGGAGGATCAGGGATCCTGAGGACAAGGGGTCAAATACATCTTGACATCCGAAAGCCCGAAATCTCAAAAAGAGATAGGATTACAGTTATATAAGGCGAGGTCATGTGGACCACGAGTCTAGCCCAGAGGTCTAATTGAAGTTAAAGCATATCGGGATAGTGGAGGTTGGTAAAACGGAAAGACAAAGTCGTGACATTGGGATTTCGAAACCTCGAAACCCGAAATTCCATTTTTCTGTCATGAAGAGAACAATGATCGGGCCTAGAGGTTGTGAGGAGCAGAAAAGAGCAGTGGGTCAATTTTAATAGAGATTCCAGTAGAGAATTGAAGGAGCCACTCCGGCTCGAGGGTAAAATTTGAACGATCCTTAAGAGGCCTTTGCCGAGGTAGAGGGTGAGAGTCTGCATCAGGTTATGACATAACCTTCTCTTCAATCAATGGCCTACGAATGTGTGGTATAATTCCTGTAATAAACCATTCTTGATGTTGTTGATATAGGATATGGAAATTCATTCTACCCATCACATCCTTAAATGTATGAACAAAATCCCATACCAACTTTGTTTGTACTTGTTTAATATCCTTTAGTTCTATGATGTACAATGACTCTGACTTTGACTTTTTTAACTCTTTCAACAGTTCCTGCTTTATCTCTGCCAAAGTCCTAGCCTATATTGTAGGCATGATAATATGAAACTTCATATAACATACTAGTGCATGACCTATAAATGTTGTCGTTAACAACGCAATCTTCACAACCTCATCCTATACATTCTTAGCATCCCAATTTTTTTCACAGACAAAAATATCTTGTTTTGGATCCTCTTATCCCACTCATTGGAACTTAGGAAGTGTAAGGGTATTATCTATGCCTTCCATGTTTCTTTGTGTAGTCCCTCCTCTCAGTGAAAGTGGTTCACCTTGACTTTGCGCACTACTTCCACTATTCTGACTGCTACTACTTTGTCCTCCTTGGATAACTACAGTGGCTTTTGAAAAATATTCAACTGTTATCTCTAATTGTGGTGACACACACAGGGTCATGGATTTGATGCATGACTTAGTCTGAGTAGCACTTAACGACTATTATATTATTATACTTGACTAGAACTCCTCTTCTTCCCCTCCTATATATGGTATCTCCACGATTCAGACTATTGCACATGGTTCTCTCCCCTTTGGCTCATTGTGCGACTCTCTTTTCCCAGCCCTAGTAGTTCACCTCGTGTACCTCCTTTCTCCACACAATACTCCAAAATCGTGTTCTTCCTCTTTTTTACCCTATTATTACATCCTCAATCCCTTCTTTCCCTCTTCATCACTTCCTTCATTCTCTCCTTCTCTTAGAATGTCCTCTTGTCATCCCTATTTTGACTGCGTGCAGGAAACCCTTTATCTTTCAGATTCCATTATCATCATGTGATTGTCACACAATAGCATTTTTATCCATGTACCTAGTGATTTCAAGAACCTCCCATTCAGACCTTTGAAAAAGTCCATTTTTGCAAAACTCCATGATTGAATGGAATGTACTACAAACTCTGTAATATATCCCCCTAATATTCTATCCAACCAAAAATACAATACAAAAGTTGTTGGGTTACTTACCGAATTCAAATTCCTTACCAATTCAGGAGTCCAATTCCTTGGCGTTGTTGCTCTGAATCTTCTAGTTTTTTCTACTAACCTTTCTAGCCACTTAGTCAGAATAATTGGAAATTTCCCAAAGAAATTTTCATGCAGATATGTGAATACATACCTTTGCATCCATTGCTTGTCACTCATTCGAGGATTACTATTCTCTTTTCGTGCAATCTCCCATCCATTTTTTTCCAACCACTCTTTGATCTCCTTCTTAGTCGGCCTCCAAAACATTCCCTTAATCGTAAATTACGGGTCCTGGAAATGGAACCATTTTTTGGCACTAAGTGAAGGTTGTAAGACCCTAGGTTCTAGTTATCTTTTATGAAAAAAACCCACTAGATAATGGCCCTTTCAACATCACCTTCTTGTGTAGATGAAATCTCATTCGAGGTATCTATTGGGACTACAAGAACCAGGTTTCTATAGTATTGAGGGAATGGGAGGGAATCATTCATTTCATTATTTCTTATTTTGTCAGTGTGCATAACTCAGTTCTTATTCAGTATTAACATACTTATGATTCATATTCCTATAATCACTATATTCAAGATTCATCTATACTTCATTTTTGTAATAATTATTCTCATTGTGCAAAGATTCAACATGAGATAGAATTAATCTACTATGCAACCATCCATAATCCATAAGAAAAACATATAAATGATAGACAACATAAGATTCAACATCATATCTTTGACATTCCTTTATTGAAACTTCACATCACAGACTGTTACATTCAATAACCAACTACAATGGGAACCCCATCCTTCGCGGAAAAATGAGGAACCCCTCAATACATCTCATAGATTATATCCCCACATGGAGCCCCTAATCTCCCAACCCGTTACAAATGTATACAACCATATAGGGATAAAAACCCTAATCTATTCATCACAAAAATAACCCATTACAATGCATGGCCAATTCAGTTTACTGGATGTTCGACATCTTTCTCATGCTTTTCAATTTGCATG
>JASDQU010100797.1:948251-963881 GCA_032191745.1 Picea mariana | reverse complement strand
TCCATTTGCAATTCAAAACCCTAAACGATCCTTTGTGAACCATATGGAAACAAAGATTTGATTTGATGTTGCCAACCCGGGAGTACAGCCTCTATTAGCTGTTGATAATCTTGACTTTCCTCAGCGTGCCTCTTTGTAAGCCCCTGTTAGCTGCGGAAAGTATGCACTTTCCACAGCGCACCACTTTGTAGAAGACCCTCCTTAGCTGTTGGAAGCATGTATCTTTGACAACGCGCCACTTGAGAACTGATTTTAAGAACCTTTTAAGATTTGACACTTTCAACAGCACGCCAACTGATGAAACGATCTCCTTAGCTGTTGAAAGTGGGCACTTTCCACAGTGCACAATGAACCTTTGAAAACAAGTTAGCTGTGGAAAGTAAAAATTGACAATTTTGAAAAAGAAGACTTTACAATCCAAATTTAAGTCAAACCAAAATCTAAAATTTTGCAGCTAAAAGACTCAACAATGAATTGAGGAAACTATCAATAGCCATGCTATCCACCGTAAAACCCAACCAAAATGATGGTGCTATTTTGGGAGTTAACAACGACCATCAAATGAAATTATTCTCATGTCCATCATCCAAGTCACAAAACTCTCCATGTCTACATACAATACAACTGATCATGTGTCCTCATCTCTAAACAATCATGAGTTGTGGATAAACATTTAGTATAGTGCACTCTATACCCCTACAAATCATCTTTGATGTGTCCCCATCCTCTTGGGTAAAATACCTCATACATTGTTGCACCTCGACAATGTACAACTCTTTGGCTCTATGAAGACTTTATCTCATAAACTTTCCAAATGTTTGAAGCCATATCATCTATGCCAAAGCACTTGAGTTGCACCCATCATAAATCACCATCAAAATTCATTGAAAGTTCATCCAAAGGGTTGTAAATATGCCACACAACATACTACTGAGATCTAGGCTCTCCTCCAATCGACCAAAACTCCCAAATTAGATACACAATTCACCTTACTATTAAATCATGTTTATACGTTGTTTTCTCCACTGCAATCCACATATGCTCTATATATGATTTTTCCTTCCTCAACCCACTTGTATATGCACTTTTTCCTCCTACAAACCACGTATTCTATAAAGAATTCGCTCCACATGTGTGACCTTTTTCGCTTTCCTCTTTAGGGACAAATTCACCATCTTGCATACTTTCCCTTTGCTAAGATAATCAATCCTCTTAACGCAACTGTAGAATAAATTATGCTAGCTCCATAATGTCTCCACATACTCTACATGATATGTAATATTATGATGACCTCTCTTCTTTATATACTATCCTTAGGGGTCAACATAGAATCCCCTTCAAAAGTCAACATCAAATTAGGATTTCCTTGTGGGTGTGAAGCCCCAACACAAGACCAAAAATCCCATCACCAAACCCATGAATGCCCCACTCAAATCCAAGGGGGTTTTCACGAAATCAAAACGGTGATGTGGTGCCCATGATGATTCCCAAATTCCCAACACCTAGGGTCATGTGAGAATACCTACTCTAAGCTACAAAAATCAATGCTCCCTCTTAGTGAGGAAGTTATTATCACCACACTCCACAAGTGGGAATGTCTCTCGATGGTAGAAATGCATCAACACTCCCTCTTAGTGACAAATACAATCCATCCTCCATCATCACATCAAAGTAGCTTTGCCTCCCATCCTATATCTGCTACCACAACTTCTCTTCAATCCCTTTTATTGGTTTTTCCCTCTGTCACCAAAGCAAATCTTGCTTTCTAGACCTCTTCACTCATTGCATCCTCTGTCACTGAATAAAATCATATTTTTTGGCATGATCACATCCTAGAAGACATCCTACTCCTAGAAGAATCCTACCTCTGAACCTCTTATCTAACCATATCAACCAATGAAACATACCTAACAGTCTTGGAATATGCCTCTCTCCCATATGGACCTAAAGTTTGGCTCCCAATGAGCGACTAAATCTCCCTCTGAGCCCCCTGACTCCCTCTAAAATCAGACTCACTCAGAATCTATACAACCTTCGAAGCTACTTACTCCATGTCCATTTTCCTTTGTTGAACTCTAATCTCCTCTAAACTCTCTTGAGAGGCTACTCCTCCATGTTATATCCTAAGCTATAACTCCCTATGAAAATTGGCTCCTTTGGAGCCAACACTACTGGAGGGTGTTAAATTTGGCAACATTGACAGTCATTCTCCAATGATAGGCCACACGGGACACCCTGAGTCTAGCCAGTTGTTAATGCTCTGTAATTTGCCTAAGGATGCGGAGGAAATCACAAAGGTAACCTTGAACCACTTGGAGTCTTCGATCTAGCCCTCCAAGACTCAGAGAGGACTCTCTCTTTGATTTAACTTGGTTTGTATGGGATGGATTTTAGGATAGCTATGAAAGTAATGAAAGTATGGGGTTGGGGTTTTGGTTTTTAAATAGTTGTTTTGGGACAGTAAGGAGGGCCATTGGGCAAATGGGGTCTGCGCTTAAATGTGTGATTCACTCTCAGATCTAGATAGATCTCTTACACAGGGCATGGTAGTGGAAATGTTGGATCGAATTAAGTTTGAATGGTGTTGATTTGAGGAAGAACTAGAGAAGGAAAAAGCCAAGCAAAGGAGCAGCTAGGAATTCCTTAACTGGTATTTTTAGAAGAGAAACATAAAGATTATCCAAAGATCAGATGTAGAGTATTTTGCCAACAACTTCTACTCTGTTACTATCTTTTGGCAATAAGAATTGAAAACAAGTGAAAAGATAACAGAAAAATACTTAGCATAGAAATGGAACGCCACCAACATATCCACACAAGAATCTTGTAAACAACATGTCCACTACTGATCAATCATTTAATGATTACAGAAAGAGTTCTCTGGCCAAACACAACCCATGGTCTAGCCAAATAAAACACCCCTCATAGGTCCAGCCAAAAAAGAAAAACACTTCACAGCTCAAACCGAAACCCCCCACAGGTCGAACCTTGTCTACCTCTTATTCATCCAATATATAACAATTTATGGCGACATTAGATCTCTATGAGTTGAACTCCTCTAGCCTACAAAAGTGGATCTGTTCCTATCTTTTGGCTGAGATTTTAAATGATGGGAGTTTGGGATCTCTACTTAATTCCAAAAATAGAAAACAATTAACAAATTAAAACGACATTTGTAAATTGTCTCCGAGTTGTTACAACTATTGAAAACAAACTCCTTAAAACCTGGAATGTTGGAGATGCCATTTTAACTGAGTTTTCCTTTAGATCCTGGAATTGTTCTACCACCTGTGACTACATTATAAAATTGATGACAAGTGTGATGGATTGACAACTGTGTACAAGCCTAATGTTTTGTTTGTTGCCAGATATCTCGTGCTCCTTCTTAACCACTTGGACAAATCCCTTTGATTGTTAAATTGCTCATTTAAATGCCTCTACCATCTATCAACGAGATGCTTAAAGGCTCCCTGGATATGCTCCTGTAAATGAATTCCCTGTTTTCCACTAACCTCAGCATCATCATCTGAATTGTGGTCACTGCCTTGACCACCTTTTGCAGATGATGGTATAGAAATAGTAGAACTTAGACCTATTTCTAGGTTTCCATTCTGTAGGTCCAAGAGGAAATCCTTTGCAGTTGCTTTTGCATTTTTATTTCTTCTTTGTATGACAGCTTCTAAGTGTGATGGGTTGTATTTATCCTTCATCCAATCCTCATCTTTGTGAGCTTCAAAAACTGCATGCTTTTGCATGGTAATATATTATGTTATGTATTCCTGGTATCTGCGCTCTGCTTCAGCTGGTGATATGTCATCCTCAAGTTCAGAAATAAATTGTTTATAGGCCATCAACCCTTTCCTCTAATGGGTTCCCCATCTCACCAAAGCCAGCACGTCCAGAACCTGGCCAGTCTGGGAAGCCACCAGATGCACGTCCTAAGTGCCGACTGTGGAGTCTTTCATCAACATATCCAGATCTTCCTCCCATTCCACTTCTATCATATCCTCCCATGTTATCATAACCAAACCTCTTGTTCTTGCTTTGATTGGTATCCGAAGTCACCAACCCTCTTTACTAATCCTTAATATGAAAAAATTGATTCCCGAACAATCAACTTTGGATGCTCTCCTCCATTCATAAGATTACTGATGAAAAAAAAGGGGACCTCACACAAGTATTTTCCCTAAATCTCCAAGTACTAAGCATGGTTATGCAGGACCAATGGAAGGAAAATATAGCTCATAGTAAAATATAAAGGTCATTCAATCTTAAGTCAGAGGCAAAGAGCTCTTCTTTGGATAGAGAACTAAAAACTATATTTGAGATCTCTCTCCTTTACAAATTTGCACTGTCAATTCTTGATTAAAGTCCTAGAAAAGTCGACCATATGCCTGAGCATGCTTGATATACCATCTATATGGAAATTTCTTGATATATGAAGCCATATGAACTCATCATTGAAGATTCACTACCTGAAACTATATGACTAATCACCAGGGTTGCATTTTCTAAAACCCTGAAACTACTTGGGAATCCCTTGATTGATAACCATTATTAATACATTGGGAAACACCTGCACTATAAAAAAAAGATTTACAACAAGAAAAGTAGTTGGAGGGATGAGGAGACTGGTCCCAAAACAACATTAACATCTTCTACAGAATCCATAACGGTGTAGATTTTCCCGAAATTCGCACAACTACTTTCCAACCACTGAGGAATCTATTCATTTTTAACTCCGGTTTTTGGCATTTCTGGTGACAAAACAAATTGTATGGTAGCATCACTATGCTCCAACATCCATTGTTGTAGAATTCCATTAATACAATTTGTTGATCTGTGATCAAAATGGTGCTTGTAGACTTGATAATTTTTTCGACTTGGTGAAATTGGCTGCCATAACATCATCCTCCATGCACGAGCATAAACCCTAGCGAACTGGCAGTTAGACACAAATGTTTTAAATCATGTGATGTGTGTTTAAATGGCTTAGGATAGGAGATACATGGCCAAACAGAAAGTTATCAGGGATGAATATCTTACCATAGAAACCACCCTTGACACCTGGTTAATATTTTAGACACCCGCACATCATCTTTGGCACCTGGCATGAGGTTGAACTTGCTGCATTTTATATTTTATATCTGTTAGATTAGTCCCACATCAACGAAGGAAGAGAATTCTTCAGAACTTAAATAAACACACGATTACAATACATAATCGATGATGTGAGCCCAAGGCTATGCTTTGGAGTTAGGCGCTGGCGCTGGCTTGTCTGTTTGTTGTTGGTTTGTGAAATGGTGCTAACTCTCGGTGTTGAGTGCTTGGAGATTGGCCCTTGGCCAATATACCTTTTGGAAAATAATTTTTCAAACAATTTATATTTTGAAAAACAAAACAAAAACTCAGCATAAAGAACGAGGGGCCAATTTTGGCTTAAAAGACCAAAAATTGATTATAAAAACCAAATTTGGCTAATAAACCACAAGAATAAAAATTTTCCATTCAAACCAATTCATAATTTTTTTCTAAAAATGCACCGGAATTCACCTTTAAGCTCGCATGCAGGTACTCATCTTATGCTTGGTCAGTGTCGAGCACTTTCTGCCACCTTCACCATGCGTCATGAGGAAAAGCATAACGCCTGAAATAGATAGATATTATTCAGAATATTGATTCCCTATTATGTAGGGTTCTAACATAGGCTCCACCTGGGGAAGATAGCTCCGAAGGAGGTTTCTAGAATCCATAGAAGTTTGAAATTCACAGACCAACTAATCATTGGGATGCACCCAAACTGTAAACTGAAAATAAAACCATGAAGATACGAAAAATAAAAGGTGCTCATCATGTTGAGCTTATTGGCACATTCCTACCTACCCTACTTTGCTAACAGTTACTGCTTCAATCAGGTAATGAAAAAGTGCCAATGAAGCCAACCCAGCAGTTGATCCCATGATTGGGTTTCCTCATCGTGCTTGATGAAAATCGAAACTGAAATATGTACTGGCAACTGGTGACATATTTGTTCCTTATAGAGAAAAAATGTTTGAAAACTCGAGCTAACATGAACCTCCATGTAATTTGCTATAGGATCAATTAAAGCATGATGCATGATATTCGTTCCTAGATCTTCTATGACTAGTAGATCAGTTTCATTTTTGAAATTAAACCCTGCATCTACAATTTCACCCTTATACTTGAAAACATAATCATCATCAATTTGCAAATCAACAAGTAGTAGGATTTCCTCTTGCTTTGGAGAAGGAAGATTTTCCAAGAATTCTTTGAGATCTAGGAAATTATATGACTGAATTTGAGAATCCAAAAGTTCAATATCATTTTCGAACTTTTCAACAACTAGCTCAAGACAACAAATTTTACTTTTAGGAGAAAATTTGCTCGATTCCAAAATAAGAAACACAGATGTTAAAAAGTCTTCATCAATGTGAAATTTTGCTAACCTAATCCTGAATTCTTCTATGGCTTCACAAGATATGGGACTCACCACATACCCTGTCATCTTGAAGCATCATCAAGGCTTTGAAATCTGGATTCTTTAGCAGTGAAGTTGCTTATGATATTTGAAGCTCGGGATCTTGAACAATGGAGTCGCCAGGTGAATGGTACAACCTTCCTGTGTTTGGATTCTGTTCACCATCAGAAGTCAAATCTGAACTTGAAGTGCACCTCTGGAGAAGTCCCCAGTGGAGTCGCCAAAATGTTAACACTCTGTAATTTGCCTAAGGTTGCAGAGGCAATCACAAAGGTAACCTCGAACCACTTGGAGTCTTGGATCTAGCCCTCCAAGACTCAGAGAGGGCTCTCTCTTCAATTTAACTTGGTTTGTATGGGATAGATTTTAGGCTAGCTATGAAAGTAATGAAAGTATGGGGTTGGGGTTTTGGTTTTTCAATAGTTATTTTGGGACAGCAAGGAGGGCCATTGGGCAAATGGGGTCTACACTTAAATGTGTGATTCACTCTCAGATCTAGACAAAGATCTTACACAGGGCAAGTAAGTGGAAATATTGGATCGAATTGAATTTGAATTGTGTCGATTTGAGGAAGAACTAGGGAAGGAAAAATCCAAGCAAAGGAGCAGCTAAGAATTCCTTAACTGATCTTTTTAGAAGAGAAAAATAAAGATTATCCAAAGATCAGATGCAGAGTATTTTTCCAACAAATTCTGCTCTCTTACTATCTTCTGGCAATAAGAATCGAAAACAAGTGAAAAGATAACAGGAAAATACTTAGCAGAGAAAAGGAACGCCACCAACATATCCACACAAAAATCCTGTAAACAACATGTCCATTACTGATCAATCACTTAATGATTACAAAAAGAGTTCTCTAGCCAAACATAGCCCACGGTCCAGCCAAATAAAACACCCCTCACGGGTCCAGCCAAAAAATAAAAACACTTCACAACTCGAACCGAAACCCCCCACAGGTCGAACCTTGTGTATATATGATTCATCCAATATATAATAGTTTATGGCCACATTAGATCTCTATGAGTCGAACTCCTCTAGCCTACAAAAGTGTATATGTTCCTATATTTTGGCTGATACCTTAAATGCTAGGAGTTTGGGATCTCTACTTAATTCCAAAAATAGAAAACAATTAACAAATTAAAATGACATCTCTAAATTGTCTCCGAGTTGTTACAGCTATTGAAAACAAATTCCTTAAAATCTGGAATGCTGGAGCTGCCATTTTAACTGAGTTTTCCTTCAGATCCTGGAATTGCTCTGCCACCTATGACTGCATTATAAAATTTATGACAAGTGTGATGGATTGACAACTGTGTACAAGCCTAATATTTTGTTTGCTGCTAGATATCTTGTGCTTCTTCTTAACAACTTGGACAAATCCCTTTCATCGTTAAAATACTCATTTAAATGCCTCTGCCATCTGTCAATGAGATTATTAAAGGCTCCCTAGATATGCTCCTGTAAATGAATTCCCTATTTTCCACTAACCTCAGCATCATCATCTGAATTGTGGTCACTGCCTTGACCACCTTTAAGAAATGATGGTATAGAACAGGTAGAACTTGGACCCATTTCTAGGTTTCCATTCTGTAGATCCAAGATGAACTCCTTTGCAATTGATTTTTCATTTTCATTTCTTATTTGTATGATATCTTCTAGGTGTCATTGGTCATATTTATCCTTCAGCCAATCCTCATCTTTGTGAGCTTCAAAAAATGAACGGTTCTGCGTGGTAATATATTTTGTTCTGTATTCCTGGTATCTGCGCTCTGCTTTAGCTAGTGATATGCCATCCTCAAGTTTAGCAATAAATTGTTTATAGGTCATCAACCCTTTCCTCTGAGGGGTGCCCCATCTCACCAAAGCTAGCACATCCAAAACCTGACCAATCTGAGAAGCCACCAGATGCATGTCCTAAGTGTCGACTGTGGGGTCTTTCATCAACATATCCAGATCTTCCTCCCATTCCACTTCCATCATATCCTCCCATGTTATCATAACCAAACCTCTTTTTCTTTCTGTGATTGGTAGCTGAATTCAACAACCCTCTTTACTAATCCTTAAGATGCAAAAATGGATTCTCGAATAATCAACCTTGGATGCTCTCCTCCATTCATAAGATTACTGATGAAAAAAAAAGGGGACCTCACACAAGTATTTTCCCTAACTCTCCAAGTACTAAGCATGGTTATGCAGGACCAATTGAAGGAAAATATAGCTCACAGGAAAATATAAAGGTCATTCAAGCTTAATTCGGAGGAAAAGAGCTCTGCTTTGGATAGAGAACTAAAAACTAGATTTGAGATCTCTCTCCTTTACAAATTTGCATTGTCAATTCTTGATTAAAGTCCCAGAAAAATCAGCCATATGCCTGAGCTTGCTTGATATACCATATATATGGAACCTTCCTGATATATGAAGCCATATGAACTCATCATTGAATATTCACTACCCGAAATTGTATGACTAATCACCAAGGTTGCATTTTCTAAAACCCTGAAACTGCTTGGGAATTCCTTGATTGATAACCATTATTAATATCTTGGGAAACACCTGCATTATAACAACAAGATTTACAACAAGAAAAGTAGTTGGAGGGATGAGGAGACTGGTCCCAAAAAAACATTAACATATTCTACATAATCCATAATGGTGTAGTTTTCCCCGAAATTTGCACGACTACTTTCCAACCACTGAGGAATCTATTCATTTTTAACTTTGATTTCTGGGATTTCTAGTGACAAAACAAATTGTATGGTAGCATCATTGTGCTCCAACATCCATTGTTGTAGCAGTCCATTAATACGCTTTGTTGATCTGTGATCAAAATGGTGCTTGCAGACTTGATAATTTTTTCGACTTGGTGAAATGGGCCGCCATAACATCATCCTCCATGCATGAGCATAAACCCTAGCGAACTGGCAGTTAGACACAAACGTTTGAAATCATGCAATGTGTGTTTAAATGGCTCAGGATAGGAGATACATGGCCGAACAGAAAGTTATTAGGGCTGAATATCTGACCATAGAAACCACCCTTGACACCTAGTTAATATTTTAGACACTCGCACATCAGCTTTGGCCCCTGGCATGAGGTTGAACTTGCTGCATTTTATATTTTATATCTGGGCGATTAGTCCCACATCAGCAAAGGAAGAGAATTATTCAGAGTTTAAATAAACACATGATTACAATACATAATTGATGATGTGAGCCCAAGGCTATGCTTTGGAGTTAGGTGTTGGCGCTGGCTTGTGTGTTTGTTGTTGGTTTGTGAAATGGTGCTAACTCTCCGTGTTGAGTGCTTGGAGATTGGCCCTCAGCCAATATAACTTTTGGAAAATAAATTTTTAAACAATTTATATTTTGAAAAACAAAACAAAAACTCTGCATAAAGGCCGAGGGGCCAATGTTGGCTTAAAAGACCAAAAATTGATTATAAAAACCAAATTTGGCTAATAAACCACAAGAATAAAAAATTTCCATTCAAACCAATTCATAATCTTTTGCTAAAAATGCACCATAATTCACCTTGAATCTCACGTGCAGGTACTCATCTTATGCTTGGTCAGTGTTGAGCACTTTCTGCTGCCTTCACCATGCGTCATGAGGAAAAGCATAATGCCTGAAATAGATAGATATTATTCAAAATATTTATTCCCTATTATATAGGGTTCTAACACCAGTGAGATTTGGAGAATCAACTAGTCTTGTGAGGTATTGAAAAAATCCAGGCGGAACGAACAACCTCTATGAGTCAAACCAAAAGTCAGGATGAAGAAGATGTTATGTGAGTCTAATGAAAAATTCAGGGGGAACATACAACCTCTGTGAGCATAGATAGTCTAGTGAAAAAGTCAGGGAAAACGTACAACATCTGTGAGCATAGACAGACTAGTGAAAAAGTCAGGGGGAGCATACAACCTCTGTGAGCCTAGTCAAACCTTCTGAGCCATGAGAAAAAGTCAAGGTATCTAGAAAAAGTTAGGTTGAATGTAAAATTCCTATGAGCTAGAAACAGATGATATTCCTAATATTGCAAATGATGTAATTGTATTGATCTAGTGCGTTGGCACGTGTGAACATTATCCACCATGAAGAGAATTTTGAATTTCCTTGTCAATAGTTGTAACTAAAGTCTTGAGTCTAGTTCTATGTTATAACTAAAGTGTAATGCTGAGTTGCAACTAAAGTCTTGAGTCTAGTTCTATTTTTAGTAATGTTGAGTTGCAACTAAAGTCTTAATTCTAGTTCTAAGTCTGAACTAAAGAATGTCAGTCTCAAGTCTAGTTCTAAGTTCGAACTAAAGCATTCCAGTCTCAAGTCTAGTTCTAAGTTTGAACTAAAGTGTAATGTTGAGTTGTAACCAACCTCAAGTCTAGTTCTAAAGTTTAAACTAAAGTGTAATGCTGAGTTGTAACCAATCTCAAGTCTATTTCTAAGTTCGAACTAAAGTATGAAGCTGATTTGTGACTAATGCATGCAATCAAGTTACTATTTCGAGAGTCTCCTCTTCCCCTCTTTAGCCTATATAAGAAGAGGTTGAACCCTCTCCTCAACACAGTTTTGCAACACAATTTTTAAACAGAGCTTTCATATGCAGGTTGAGGGTGAAGTAATAGAGGATCACATTAGTGATAAAGAGGAAACATATCAAAGGTGTATTTCAGCAAGGTCTTGTAAGTTTTTGTCAGGTCAGAGTCATATTGGCAAGCTCTTTGAGAGAAGTACATTCATGGTGGATATTTGTAAGAGATCTTACATTATTAATGCAATAAAGGAATATTGTTTGTTGGGGCTTTTCTCCCTCTACAAGGTTTCCCCAGGGTATATGTGTTGTTGATATGCATTTTTACTTATCTACATAATTATTTCTATTTGATTATGATTTGAAATTGTTGAATTGTATTAAGCTGGAATCAAATTATTGAAGAAAATAAAAGAATTAATCCGCATAAGAAATCAAGCTCATAATTTAACATGGTATCAGATCTTAGAGTATGTTAAACGTGTTGAAGTGGAGCAGCAGGTTCACAAAGATCCAAGCGAGCTTGATTAAGTTTCCAGTGTGAGGACCATGGCATTCTCCATTTCAGTCAGGGCCGAAGATAGGCTCGAAGGAGCTACCAACTTTAATGTGTGGAAGCTCTATATAACAAATATCTTACAAGAGCGTGATCTTGAGCAGTATGTGACGACAGTGGTGGAGGAACCAACGAATAATGTAGGAAGAATGACTTTCAAGAGGATTCAAGCAAAGGGAAAGCGAATCATCTTTGACTTAGTCAAACACAATATAATGCCTGCAATGACTTCGTTGATGACTACCAAGGACTGTATGGATACCTTGGTGAATCTATATGAGAAACAGGCTCCAAGTTAGAAGAGGACACTTAAGAACAAGATTAAGTATTTGAAGATGGAGAACGGTTAATCAGTGGCATCTTTCTGTTCTAGGATAGCTCAGATCAGATATCATCTTTTGGTCATAGGGGTGACAGTGGATGATGATGATTTAGTGTAGGCCATTTTTGACAGTCTTCCTTCTTCATGGGATACCTTCTTATCCAGTGTAAGTGGGAGAGATATTGAGCCCATGTTTGAGAGGTTATGGCATGCTTTCCTCCAGGAAGAGAGTCGCACAACTACCAGGAGTGAGCCAACGAAAGAAGAGCACTCAAATTTAGCATCAAGATTCAAGGGAAAGAAGAAAGGCACTTTCCAAAAAGGCTCTCAATGGAAGCCAAACATCAAAGGTACATTCAAAGGCAAGAGTATTGATACATCTAAGATTAAATGTTTTAGTTGTAATAAGTTGGGTCATTTTACTAAAGACTATTGGTTTAGAAAGAAATATCCTAGGAAGGGGAAACATGATGCCTCAACTGCTGAGGATGATGAATCCAAAATAAATCTGAAAAATCCTTCTAATGAGAAAGAAAATAGGAAAGAATAGTATTTGGTTTCTTCTTTATCTAGTTTAGTTTCCACAGGGCCGAAAACTTTGTTAGTAGATAGTGGTGCATCAAAACACATGAAAGGGTACAAGGAAATCCTCTCAGATTTTGAGACAAAATCTTTTGCAGAGAAGATCGAGCTTGGGGATGAAAAATGTTACAAGATAGAGGGAGTAGGCTCTTTCTCCTTCAGATTGGAATCTGGGGCTAGACTTCATATTGATGAAGCATTATATGTTCCAGGGCTCAAGAAGAATCTACTATCAGTTGCAACCCTTAAGGACAAGGGATATTGGGTGATATTCAAGGATAGGAAGGCACTACTATGGGCTAAAGGTAGATACTTAAGTACAAAGAAACCCATTGGAGCTCGTAGTGGAGGATTGTACGTTGTGTCAGGACAGTCAGTTCAGACATTGGCTCATGATGCGACTAGCTCCAGCGAGCTGTGGAACATAAGACTTAGACATCTTCATTAAAAAGCTCTTCTAGATCTACAGAACATGGTATGTGTCATGCCCTCTATTTCTCTTAGTAAAAATGAAATTTGTAAAGGATGCATGCTAGGTAAAAATATAAAAAAATCATTTCCTAGTAGTGACAACAAAGCTAAGGGCATCTTAGATCTGGTTCATTCTAATGTATGTGGTCCCATGTCATCTCCCTCACTCAGTGTTTGTTTGTATTATGTCATTTTTATTGATGATTACTCAAGAAAATGTTGGATATATTTTATTAAATCTAAAAGTGACACATTTGATAAATTCAAAGAGTATAAAGACTTTATTGAAAAGAAGACAGGGAAACACATCAGAATCCTTAGAACAGACAATGGTGGAGAGTTTGAATCTCTTCATTTTGAAGATTTCTGGAAGCCAGCATGAATCAAGAGACAGTTGACCGTGCCATATAACCCTCAGAAAAATGGTGTTACTGAGAGGAAAAACAGGACTATTTGTGAGGCAGCGAAAGAAATGATGTTTGACCAGGATCTGCCAAATTATTTACGGGAAAAATCTACCTCCACTACTATGTATATTCAGAATAGGTGTCCACATGCTATTTTGAAGGAAAATACTTTTGAATAAGTCTTCTTAGGGGTCAAACCTGAAGTAGGGCATCTGAGGATATTTGGATGTCCTGTGTATATTCAAGTCCCTAAGGAAAAGAGGAAAAAGATGGAACCCTCAGGCAAGAAAGGGGTTTTTGTGGGGTACAGTGAGAACTCCAAAGATTACAGGATTTATGTACCGGATTAGAGGAAAATAGAGGTAAGCAAAAATGTGACTTTACATTAGGAAGCCACATTAAAGAAATCTAGAGAGCTTCAATAGGATTCAGGATTCAGAAGCAGTTCAACCAACTTCTGAAAATGAAGAGTCAGATGATCAGAGGGAGGAACCTCCTGAAGGGCTAAGTAATGAGCCCCTAGAACCCACTGAAGTGTTAGAAAGAAATCTTGAAGAACCTCTAGACAAAAGGAGGACAAGGTGGCTTAAAGAAATAGTGCAGGAAGGAGAAAGGAATAGCTTCTCCCAAAGGAACTTTCAAGGAAAGGAAGAGGCCTCATAGGTTTGGAGGCTATGTTGCACTGATGAGCAACATTAGTGATGCTGAACCTTATTTATTTGAAGAATAAGATAAATTACAAGTATGAAAGGATGCCATGCTTGAGTAATACAAGTCTATTATAAAGAACAATGCTTGGGACATTGTGTGAAGGCCAAAAGAGAAATCAGTGGTTTCTTCGAAATGTATCTATAAGATCAAACATGCAGTTGATGGAAGTGTGGAAAATTTCAAAGCATGATTTGTAGCTAGAGGCTTCACTCATAAAGAAGGAATCGACTATGAAGAGACTTTTTCTCCTGTAGCTAGGTATACCTCCATTCGAGCTATTATTTATTTAGATTCCGCACTTGGTTGGAAACTACATGAGATGGATGTAAAAACAACATTCTTGAATGGAAACATTGAACATGAGGTTTTTGTGGAACAAACAGATGGTTTCATACTACATAACAAAGGCACTCATGTATGCAAGCTAAGGAAGGCCTTGTATGGTCTTACGCAGGCTCCCAGAGTTTGGTATGACAAGATTGATGGCTTTATTAAAAGCCTGGGCTTTCAAAAAAGTGATGCTGATGAAAATATATACTTCAAGGTAAGAGGTAACCAACCTGTTATTCTAATCCTATATTTTGATGATCTCTTTCTAACAGGAAATGAAGGGCTAACAACCTAGTGTAAGAGGGAGATAAACTCATAATTCAAGATGAAAGAATTAGGCTTGATGCATTACTTTCTAGGATAGGAAGTGTGGCAAAGACACGACGAGATATTTCTGGCACAAGGAAAATACATAGTGGATGTAATAAAGAGGTTTGGTATGATGGATTGCAAATCCATGGCTACTTCGATGGTTACCAACCTAAAAAAGATGCATGATTCTGATATAGGTTCAGAATTGGTGGATCTCACCATGTATAGGTAGTTGATTGGATCATTGATGTACATGATCCACACTAGGCCAGATATATGCTATGTTGTGATTGCAATGAGTTATTTCATGAATGAACTGAGACAGAGACACTAGGTGGCAGTAAATCACATCTTGAGATATCTCAGAGGGACCATTACTTATGGTCTGAGATATACATCCAATGGTGGTTTATTTTTGCATGGGTATGTAGATGTAGATTGGGAAGGAAACCCAGTGGATCGGAAGAGTACTTCTGGATACTGCTTCATTTTAGGATCCGCTATGATCTCTTGGTCAAGCCGAAAGTAGGGATCCATTACACAGATTACAACAGAGGCTGAGTACATTGTAGCAAGTGATGCTAGCAAGGAAGCAGTATGGCTCAGAAAATTGGTTTCTAGGTTGTTTGGTGACAAGCCCAAGATGACAATGGTTCGCTATGATAATCAAAGTTGCATAAAATTGACAGAGAACTTGATATTTCATGATAGGTCAAAACATATTGACATGAGGTACCACTACATCCGAGACTTGGTCCAGAGAAAAACTGTAATGTTACAGTACATAGACACGAGCCAGGAGGTAGCTGATATCCTGAACAAGCCTCTGACCTCAAGACAATTTGTGCAATTGAGAGGCAAGCTTGGTGTGGTTGAGAATGACTCCCTCACTAAGAGGGAGTGTTAAATTTGG
>JASDQU010100797.1:891720-940288 GCA_032191745.1 Picea mariana | reverse complement strand
CTACATCCGAGACTTGGTCCAGAGAAAAACTGTAATGTTACAGTACATAGACACGAGCCAGGAGGTAGCTGATATCCTGAACAAGCCTCTGACCTCAAGACAATTTGTGCAATTGAGAGGCAAGCTTGGTGTGGTTGAGAATGACTCCCTCACTAAGAGGGAGTGTTAAATTTGGTAGCATCGACAGTCATTCTCCAATGAGAGGTCATATGGGCCACCCTGAGGCTAGTCAGGGAGATTTGGAGAATCAACCAGCCTTGTGAGGTATTGACAAAATCCAGGGGGAACGAACAACATCTGTGAGTCAAACAAAAATTCAAGACGAATGAGATGCTATGTGATTCTAATGCAAAATTTAAGGGGAAAGCACAAACTCTATGAGCATGGAAAGTCTAGTGCAAAAGTCAGGGGGGAACGTACAACCTCTGTGAGAATAGACAAACTAGTGCAAAATTCAGGGGGAACATACAACCTCTGTGAGCCTAGTCAAACCTTGTGAGCCATGAGCAAAAGTCAAGGTATCTAGCAAAAGTTAGGTTGAATGTAAAATTCCTATGATCTAGAAACAAACGATATTCCTAATATTGCAAATGATGTAATTGTATTGATCTAGTGCGTTGGCACGTGTAAACATTATCCACCGTGAAGAGAATTTTGAATTGCCTTGTCAAGAGTTGTAACTAAAGTATTGAGTCTAGTTCTATGTTAGAACTAAAGTGTAATGCTGAGTTGCAATGAAAGTCTTGAGTCTAGTTCTATTTTTAGTAATGTTGAGTTGCAACTAAAGTCTTGAGTCTAGAACTAAAGTGTAATGTTGATTTGCAACTAAAGTCTTGATTCTAGTTATATCTTAGAACTAAAGTGTAATGTTGAGTTGCAACTAAAGTCTTAAGTCTATTTCTAAGTTTGAACTAAAGCATGTCAGTCTCAAGTCTAGTTCTAAGTTTGAACTAAAGTGTAATGCTGAGTTGTAATCAATCTCAAGTCTAGCTCTAAAGTTCAAACTAAAGTGTAATGCTGAGTTGTAACTAGTCTCAAGTCTATTTCTAAGTTCGAACTAAATTATGAAGCTAAGTTATGACTAATGCATGAAATCAGGTTACTATTTCGATCTTCTCCTCTTCCCCTCTTCAGCCTATATAAGAAGAGGTCGAACACTTTCCTCAATAGAGTTTTGCAACACAATTTTGAAATAGATTTTTCATATGCAGGTTGAGGGTGAAGTAATAGAGGATCACATCAGTGATAAAGAGGCAGAATATCAAAGGTGTATTTCAACAAGGTCTTTTAAGTCTTTGTCATGTCAGAGTCATCTTGGCAAGCTATTTGAGAGAAGTACATTCATGGTGGATATTTGTGAGAGATCTTACATTATTAATGCAATAAAGGAATATCATTTGCTGGGTTTTTTTTCCCTCTATAGGGTTTCCCCAGGGTATATGTGTTGTTGATATGCATGTTTACTTATCTACATAATTATTTCTATTTGATTATGATTTGAAATTGTTGAAGTGTATTAAGATGGAATCAAAGTATTGAAGAAACTAAAAGAATTAATCCGCATAAGAAATCAAGCTCATAGTTTAACAGAGGGGCTATATTCTCCCTCTATAGTTATGCTTATGGTGGGGCCACCTGCCTGACGACTAGTGGAGCTACCTACTCCTCCTGATCTATCTTTTTAATCTTATTGGTCACATCATGCATAGACTAACCCTCGTTAACTCCATTAACCACTACTGCTATGAAGCTAGATCCTCTCAGCATCTAATAACACTTGTCCATCCTAGAAAAAAATTGCATAGCCCTATTCTTCAATCCATGAGGCAAAGAACACAATACTGGAACCCATGATATATTTTCCACTCACAACACATCCCTTGACTCCATCCAGAATACCACTACTCTAGATTCTCGTATTTTATTCCTGGTCCTCCTACCAAGACCCTCATACTTACCTGAGTAAAAAACTATGAATATCAAAAAGAAATCATATGTCGTTATCATGTATCAATGGATCCCACTAGGTAAAAACCATGCAATCCTCTAAGGCAAGCATAATTATTCCTCAAGTCACAACCATCCAATGAACATTCTCTCAAGTCCACGATTCAAGTCACCAAACTCTTTATATCTCCACACACTGCAACTGATCGTGTTTCCTCATCTTTGAGCAGTCTAGAGCTGTGGATAGACACTCAGTATAGTCCAATCTATACCTCTACATATCATCTCTAAGGTGTCCTCATCCTCCTAGGTTAAATAATACCTCATGCGTTGTCGTAGCTAGAAAATGTAAAACTCTTCGACCTGATGAAGACTCTACCTCATCAAATTTCGAAATGTTTGAAGCCATCTATTCCATGGTAAAGAACCTGAGCTATGCCCATCATAAATTACTATGAAAATTCATTGAAAGTCCATCCATAGGGTTAGAAATATTCCACACAACATAGTGTTGTGGTACGGGCTCTCTGCCAATCCACCAGAACTCCCAACGTGCCACACCATCGAGCTACAAAAGTCCACAACTTCTCTCCTGGATAGTATTCTCAATGTGTCAAACCAAATCCGATCTAACATGTTGTGACTTGCAACCTTCATTGTCGCTCCCTCTGAGAGCTATCACATATGACCAACCCGTAATAAGAACAAAAACAAGAGAACACTACTCTATTGTTGTATCGAAAATTGTGTCTAGAAGATGATCCCATTCTCTTCGGATCCCAAGATCTGATACCATGTCAATTTTCACATGCAACTATATGTGACTAATTTAAGATCTGAAAGTTGCTTCTTAGTGATCTAAAAGTAAAATCCTAGATATTATCACTGCACAATGTTACAGTGAAATTATTGACTAAAAACATATGCATCAAAATCACAAACATCATAGATTCATCATCAATACACATGAGGTACAATTTCATTTATGTAATCTTGTTATCATCATAAATCCTGAAGGAAAAAAAAACCCTCCCATCCAATACAATATCACCAAAATATGAGGACAACCTTGTCCTCCAAAATCACCAAAACTAAGAACAGCCTTATTCTCCAATGATTATACAAATCAGAAAACTAAACCTCAATAATATTATGGAAGTATCCTATGTCCATGAATATCTTATAGACCACACATATGACATGCTAATGTCACCTATAAGCCTGTATGGTTATGTACCTGCCCAGAAAATCAGATACACAATTCACCTTACTGAAAACCCACGTATATATGTTGTTTGTTCCAATGCAATCCACGTATACCCTACATGTGATTCATCCTTCTGCAAACCATGTATGTACGTGATTCATCCTCCTACAAATCATGTATTCAATGAAAAATGTATTCCATGCATGTGATATTCATTGATTCTCTCTTCAGGGAAAAATTTCCCATCTTGCAAACTTTCCCTTTGTTGATATCACCAATCCTCCTAGCACAAGTGAAGACTCACTTATGCTAGCTCCATCATGTCTCCAAAAAATCTACATGATATGTAATTTCACAATGAACTCTCTTATTTCTATATGATCCTTAGGGGACAACATATAAGCCCCTCCAAAATTCAAAATAAAATTAGGCTTTCCTTGTGGGTGTGAAGGCCCAACATAAGCCCACAAATCCCATCACCAAACCCATGAATCCCCCACTCAAAAATGTGATGAGGTGCCCATGATGATTCTCACATTCCCAACACCTAGGGTCATGTGAGAATACCTACATGAAGCTACAAAAATCAACACTCCCTCTTCTAGAGGAAGGCATTATCACCACACTCCACAAGTGGGAATGCCTCTTGATGCTACAGATGCATCAACACTACCTCTTAGAGAGGGAGGAATTTCATCTTCAATCATCACCTAGAAGTATCCTTGTCTCCCATCTTGGATATTCTACCACAACTTCTCTCCAATTGCTCTGATTGGGTACTCCCTCTATCACCGAAGCAAATACTTCTCTTTGGTCCTCATGACTAGATGCATCCTTAATCACTGAAGAAAATCTTGTTGTCTAGAATGATCCCATCCTGTAAGACATCCTTATCCTAAAATCCTCCTACCTCTAAACCCTTTTGTATGATCATCTCAACCAATGATATGTATATGATAGTTATGGAAGGTGAATATCTCCCATATAGACCTCAAGTTCAGATCCCACTAACTGACCAACTCTCCCTCTAATCCCCCTAACTCCCTCTGATCCCCTTGACTCCCTCTGAATTCAAACTCGATTTGAGACTACACAACCTCTGTAGCTACCTGCTCCATGTTCATTATCCTATGTTGAAGTCTACTCTCCTCTAAACTCTCATGGGAGGCTGCTCCTCCCTACTATATCTTGAGGGTTGAATCCATACAAATTATGGCTCCTTCTGAGATAGAACTACTGGTGGACCTATCTTCTCCCTCTATAACTATGTTATTGGTGGGGCCACCTGTCTCACCACTAGTGGAGCCACCTTCTCATCCACATCCATCTCTCTACTCCTTCTGGTCACAACAAACATAAATTGGCCCTCTCTAACTCCAAGAGCCACTACTTATATGAATCTAGATCCACTGGGCATCCAATAACACCTGCCAATTTTCACATGCAACTCTATGTGACTAATTTCATATCTGAAAATTGCTTCCTAGTGATCTAATTGTAAAACCCTAGATGATATCATTGAACAACTTAACACTAAAATTATTGACTAAAAACATATAGATTAGAAAGAAAAATATTACAGATGAATCATCAATACACATGAGACAAAATTTTATCTCTTTTATCTTGTTATCATCAAAAATCCCGAGGGAACTCCAACCCTCCCAACCAATACAATATCACCAAAATTTGAGGACAAACTTCTCCTCCAAAATCACCAAAACTGACAACAACCTTGTTCTCCATTGATTATACAAATTATAAAACCAAACCTCAACAATATTATTGAAATATGCTCTACCCATAAATATGTTGTAGATGACATGTATGACCTACTGACGTCACTTATCATCCTGCACAGATCTATACCTTGCCAAAAAATTAGATATGTGATTCACCTTACCGACAACCCACATATATACAATGTTTTCTCCATTTCAATCCACGCATACTCTATACATGATTCATCCTTATACAATCCACATATATATGTTCTTTTTCCTCCTACAAACTGTGTATTGTATTTAAAATTTTCTCCACATGTGCAATATTCTTTGCTTCTCTCTTCAAGGCCAGATTCACCACCTTCTAGACTTTCCCTTTGTCGAGATCACAAATCCTCCTAGAAAATGTGCAGACTCACTTATTGTAGCTTCATCATGTCTCCACAAACTTGACATGATATGTAATGTCACAATGACCTATCTTCTTTATATACAATCCTTAGGGATTAACATAGAATCCCATCCATAATTCAACATCAAATTAGGCGTTCCTTATGGGTGTGAAGCCCCAACACAAAAAAACAAATCCCATCACCAAACTCATGAATCCCCCACTCAAATCCAAGGGGGTTTTCATCAAACCAAAAGTGTGATGTGGTTCCCACATTCCCAACACCTAGGGTCATGTGAGAATACCTTCCCGAAGCTACAAAATTCAATAGTACATACCATTGCATACATCAAACTGCCAAATGCAATTGCATATGGAACACAAGGGATGTCCTCTTCCTCTTCCTATGTCTTGGGACTCTGATCCATAAATAACTTTACACCTACAAGAATAGGAACCTTGACTGGTTTACATTCCTGTGTATTAAACCTCTTCAATGTTGTTTCAACACATTTCCTCTTAATTAAACAAAGTTTCATGTTTTCCTGTTCTCTTTTAATTTCCATGCCCAAAATGAAATTTGTAGCACCAATATCCTTCATGTCAAATTTAGAGGACAACTAAGTTGTCACTTCCTGGATAATTTCCTTGGCATTTCCTATCAACAACATATCATCCACATCCAATACCAAATAAATAAGATTATCACCAACTATTTTGAAATACACACAATGATTTTCTTTGCTCCTTGTGAAGCCAAGTCCCAACATATAAATATCAAATTTTTGATACCACATCCTTGGTGATTGCTTTAACCCATACACATACTTTTTTAGCTTGGATACTACCTCTTTCTTCCCCTTCACAACAAATCCTTCTGGATTCTTCATGTAGATTTATTCTTCCATATCCATGTGTACAAATTTTATATTCACATCCATATGTTATATTCCAAAATCAAATGTAGCATCAACCGATAAAAGAAATCTAATAAAAGTTAACTTTCAACAAGACAAAACATTTCACCAAATTCAACTCCCTCTACATGGGAATACCCTTTTTCTACTAACCAAGATTTGTATTTCTCCACTTTGCCTTATGCATTCAAATTATTTTTAAACACCGGTTTTCTACCAATGAGATTATTCTAGTTGGAAAATTCACTAGATCCCAAGCCTCATTCTTGTCTAAGTTTTCCATTTCTTCACCCATGGCCTTTTTCCATATTTTTCCACTCTTTGAATCCATTGCCTCCCTAATAGTTCTAGGATAATAATCAGTAATAGAAAAATATTTTTTTTAATGGAAATCAGGTGGAGTATACCTTTATGGTTGCCTTCTTTCCTAAACAGATCTCCTCAATACTGGAGTATGAGGATCTTCTTCTTCTTATTTCTTTTCTTCTGTATAGTCTGATTCATCATCCTTTAAATTAAACTCTATTTTCTCTAGTTCTTCTTTCATTGGAAGGACTTACTATTTGAAAACATATTTTATTTTTCCAAATACCAAATCTTGTCTACACACTACCTTCTTATCTTTTGGGTTCCAAATCTTATAACCTTTCAGACCATATTTATACATAACAAAGATACAATTTTTAGACTTTTTATCTAGCTTACTCTTGTTTTGCTTTGGAAGATGAACATAGGCATCATAGACAAATAGACCGAGATATGTGAGAGAGGGTTTCTTACTAATACATACCTTGTAGGGAGTCTTGTGATCTAGTTCTCATGAGGGTGATCGAATGATCAGGTAACATGCAGTACCCACTGCCTCTTCCTAGAATTCTTGTCCTAATCCTGCACCATTGAGTATTCACATTGTTTTTTCCATCAACGTCATTTTCATCCTTTCTGCAACTCCATTATGTTGAGGTGTATATGGAGTAGTATTTATCCAAACATTTTACAGAACTCTTTGTATCCATTTCCTTATAACTCTCCACCATTATCCATCCTTAGCACCTTAATTCATTTCTTTGTTTGGTTCTCCACAAGAGCCTTAAAATATTTAAAACTTTCAAAGACTTCATATTTCTTCTCGAAGAACTATATCCAAGTATTCCTTGGGAAGTAATCCATAAATGAGAAATAGTACATATGTTTTCCAAGTGATGGAACTAACAAAAGTCCAAACACATCATTGTGCACCAACTGTAAAATTCCCTCTACCCTTGTTGCACTAGAGGAAAATCTTACTTGATTCTTCTTCCCATATACACAATGTTCATAGAAATTAAAATCTAGAGAGTATTTAGAGATACCTTCAACCATTCCTTTACCATGTAGTAGTTGAAATCCTTTCTCTTTGATATTCCCCAGTCTTTGATGCCACAAAATAGCCTTTTCTATAGATACTATAGGAGTTTTTCTTCTTTAGATCCAATATCATGAACAATGGAACTATTATTCCCATCAAAAATAATTCTTCCCTAGAATTTATATAGATTTCCAAACAAAACTCCCTTTAGAAACACCATTTCTCCTTGAACCATCATGTAGGTGTCTTTATCAAACATTGTTTTTACCCATGCATTGTCCATTTTTCTTAGATAAATTAAATTTATGTCCAAACATAGGATGTGTAGAACACCATTGAGTGTTCTAATCCTTTCTTTCATGATATTCAACTTGAGTTTTCCTTTTCATATGATAGGATGCACCTGATTCAACTAGCCATGCCTCATGCTCTATGTTTCTTCTTGAAGAAGCAAAGTACACATCCCCTCCTTCTTTCGAGGTGTTTTTTTTCTTCTATAGAAGGAGCATCTTCAGATCCCTTCCCTCTCTCAACACTTTTGGATATACATTGATTCTTGTAGTTCCCTTGTTTTCCACATCTCCAACATACCTTTACAAAATTTCTAAAATATTTAGATCTTAACTTAGATTTGTATCTCCCACTTGAAGACTTAGATCTATTTATTTCCTCGATGTCCTCTTGCAAAAAATGCATTTGCACTCTGGTTTTCCATATTTTCCCATCTCATTTCCTCCGGCAACAAGGATGAGGACCACATCATCAAAAGTTAAAGTAGTTGAAACTTGAATTACTACCTATGGCCATAACCATACTATCCCATGAGTCTGGTAATGAGAACAGTAAAATAATACAGTTTGCTTCATTAGAAATCTTAATATCAATAGATAATAGTTTGCTTACTACAATATTGAAGGCGTTCATATGCTCTATCACCGAGTCTCCATATTTCATCCTCAGGTTATACAACTTCTTCCATGGGAATAATTTATTTACCAGAGACTTAGACTGATACCAAGTCCCCAAATTATCCCATAATTCCTTGGTTGTAGCTTTCCCTAATACTTTCAATAATATTGAATCTAAGAGACACAACAAAAATCCACATTGTTCTCTTCTCCTTCCAATCAAAATTTTTCCATTCTTTTGTTGACGTTCCTATAGGTGCAGTACCTGGATCCAAGATTTACTGATCTTTTCATACCAACAAATCTTCCATATTGAGCTTTGACAACTCAAAAATTTACCCATTAAATTTCTTGATCTCTATTTTTGAATTGCTCACCATTTCTTTTCACCTAAATAATCAATACCACATATCTCCCACTATAACAAGACATATCACATAATTTAGATTATCAATTTTCACATGAAACTCTATGTGACTAATTTTCAAATCAAAAAATCACTTCCTATTGATCTAATAGTAAAACCCTAGCTGTTATCACTGAACAATTTTACACTAAAAATTACTGACTAAAATTATATGCAACAAAAACATAAAAGATCAGAGTTGAATCATCAACACATATGAGACAGAAAATTTTTGTTATGTAACATTATCAAATTCAAAAATCTCGAGGGAAAAATCATCCTTCCCAACTAATACAAATATCTTGAAATCTAAGGACAAAACCCATCGTCTCAGCCAATCCAATTTCACAAAAAATTAAGGACAACCTTCTCGTCCAATAACCATACAAATAAAAGAAAACAAGCCTCAAAAAATCCTTGTAAATATCTTCTACCTGAAAATCTATGACATATAACTTGTATGGCCTACTACAATCACCTGTACTTGTAGACATCATCTTGTATGAACTTGCTCTTTCCTAGAAAAACTATGTATGGATGTACACAATTCACCTTTTTGTGACC
Source organism: Picea mariana (assembly GCA_032191745.1). NCBI lineage: Eukaryota > Viridiplantae > Streptophyta > Pinopsida > Pinales > Pinaceae > Picea > Picea mariana. The sequence goes on along the minus strand of JASDQU010100797.1, from coordinate 930,876 downwards.
TATTCATGTACATGATTCACCTTCTTTCAACTTGCATACATACATGATTCACTTTCTTTCAACCTTCATACATACATTATTCACCTTCCTGCAACTTACATACATACGCGATTCACTTGTACTGAAACCTGCATACATACACAATTCACCTTATTGCGACCTGCACACATACACGATTCACCTTCCTATGACCTGCATACATAGGTGATTCACCTTTTCGTGACTTTCATACATACTTGATTCACCTTCTTGTGACCTTTGTACATGTATGGAAAACTTTGCTTCATTCACATGTGCATCCTTCCTCTCTTCTAGGATAGATTTTCCACCATTGTAGAATTTCCCTCTGCTAAAATCACCATGCTTCTTGGAAAAAGTGAATACTCACTAATTCCAGCTCCATCATTTCTCCACACACTCTCTACAAAATAAAATTTCACAATGACCTCTCTCCTTTATATACAATCATTAGGGGTCATCATAGAATCCCCTCCACAATTCAACCACAAATTAGACTTTCTTATGGGTGTGAATCCCCAACACAAACTCACAAAAGAAATCACCAAAACCATGCAACCCTCACTAAAATCCAAGGGGTTTTTCACTAAATCAAAAGTGATATGTGTTTACCATGATGATTCCCACATGCCCAACACCTGGGGCAGATGAAAATAGCTTCCCAAATCTATAGAAAATAAATGCTCCCTCTTAGCGAGTGAAATTTTTTCACCACACTCAATCACATAAAAGTATATTTGTCTCCTCTACCATATATGCACTCTAATCCTCTTGAATGACTGCTCCCTCTATCAGTAAAACATGTCATGTTTTCCTATTATCTAATATTCCTTAAGGGATGATCTCTCTATGACTAAATAAAATCCTACTCTCTTGTATTCTTGATTGTCTTCCTCCTCTATCAATGTAGAAAAACTTTCTGAAACAAATGGATCCTCCTTGGAGGGAACACAACTCCTACAAGCCTCCTGCCCTTAAAACTCCTATATGGCCTCCTCATCCCATGACACCTTCCTATCAATTCTAGACGATTCCTCTCTCCCAACTAAACTTGAGGGGGAACTCCGTCTGAATTCTTGACTCTCCCTTTGAGCCTCTTGACTCCCTCTGAAGTGAGACTCCCTCTAAGTATCTTAAATTCCTCCGAAGTCAAAATCCCTCTGAATCCACTTACTCCCTCTGAAGTCGGACTCCCTCTGATTCTACCAACATTCTAAGCTACCTACTCTATGTTCGCTATGCTATGCATAGTCGTGGGAGTTTGGTCCTCCCCACTGGATCTTGAGGGATGACTCCATTATAAATATGTCTCCCTTTGAGCCTATACCAATGGTGGAGATACATACTCCTTCTGAACCTATACTATTGGTGGGGCTACCTAACTCACCACTGGTAGATTTACATGTTCCTCATCTATTTCACTTCTCCTATCGGTCACAACATGCATAAGTTGTTCACTCATCCTATATACATTTCCCTCTCTAAATCTAAGAACCACTACTAATATGAAGCTAGATCATCTAGGCACAAACAACACCTATCCATATATGAAAAAAACTACATAGATATACCCCTTAATCACTAAGGCTAAGAACACACTCATTGCACCCATAAGAAAGTTTCCACTCACAACAGATCCCCTGACTTCATTCAGAATACCACTGATCCATATCCCTATACTACATGTCTAGTCTTGCTACCAAGCTTCTTGTACATAACTAAGTTACACACTGTGAATATTACAAACAAATCACATGCCCTTTTAATGTGTCAGTGGTTCCCACTACATAAGAACCATGCAATCCTCCAAGGAAAGCATCATTCTTCCCCAAGTCACAACCATCTAATGAACTTCTTCCCAAGTCCATCATCCAAGTCACCAAAACTATCCATGTATACACATTCTAAAAATAATATTGTGTTCTCATCTAAAAGAGTCCCAAGTTATGGTTGGACACTCAGTATAGTCCACTCTAGACCTCCACAAGTCATATATGCAACTGTCTTCATCCTCCTAGGTCAAATACCTCATACATTCTTGTACCTCGAAAATGTGAAACTCTCTGGCCTGATGAAGACTCTTTCTCGTCAAATTTCCATCCATACGAAGATATATCATATGTTCCAAATCACCTGAGATGCACCCATCACAACTCACTATGAAACACCACTAGAATTCCATCCATAGGTTTGGAAATATACCACACAACATAGAGTTGTGATTCGGGCTCGCCGCTAATCCATCAAAACTTCCAACCTCCCACACCACTGAGATACAATAGTTTAGAACTCCTTGCCTAGATGCTATGCTCCATGTCTCAAATCAATGAACATCTAGTCTGTTTCCATCTATAATTGTCACTTTGTATCCCTCTTACAGTTAACTCATTAGCCCTTTCACATCTCCCTCTTAGAGTTGTCACATGTGATCTATCAAAAAATAAACAATAAATCTTCAACCAAATGTAGTAGCTCTGTGTCTCAAAGATTATCGCCTTCTCTTCAGATCCTAAGCTCTCATGGCATGTAAATTTTCACATGAAACTCTACGTGACTAATTTCTAGATCGAAAAATTTCTTCCTAGTGATATAACAATAAAACCCTAATTGTTATCAATGAACATTTTTACACTGAAAATTATTGATTGAAATTATATGTAGTGAAAAAACAAAATATCAGAGATGAATCATAAACACATATGAGACACAATATTTATGTTCTGTAACCTTATCAAATTCAAAAATCATGAGGGAAAAACCAACCCTACTATCCAATACAAATATCACCAAATATGAGGGAAAAACCCATCTTCTCAACCAATCTAATTTCACCAAACCCTGAGGACAACCTTGTCCTCCAATAACCATACAAATTAGAAAAACTAAACCTCATAAAATCCCTGGAAATATATTCTTCCCACAAATATGCTACAAAACACCTATACATCTTTCTCATCTCAAATATACCTGTTGATGTTAGCCTGTATGGACCTTCTCCTACCAAAAAAAACTCTATACGGATGTATTTTATTCACCTTCTTCCGACCTGCCTACATACATGATTCATCTTCTTGCAACCTGCATACATACTTGATTCACCTTCCTGCGACTTGCGTACATACGATATTTTCCTATACTTCAACTTGAGTACATATACGATTCTCCTTCCTGCAACCTGCATACATACACAATTCACATTCCTGTGCCCTGAATACATACACGATTCACCTTCCTATGACATGCATACATACATGATTCAGTTCCCATGACTTGCATACATGTACGAAAAACTTGACTTCCTTAGTACATGCATCCTTCCACTCATTTAGGATAGATTTTCCACCATTGTATAATTTTCCTTTGATAAAATCATCATGCTCCTTGGGAGAAATGCAGACTCACTTATGCCAACTCCATCATGAAATTCCATAGTGACCTCTCTTCTTTATATACAATCCTTAGGGGTCATCATAGAATCCCCTCCTCAAGTCAACATCAAATTAGAATTTCTTGTGGGTGTGAATCCCCAACACAAAACCAAATATCCCATCACCAAACCGATCAATCCCCCACTCAAATCCAAGGGGGATTTCACTAAAGAGAAAGTGTGATTTGGTGCCCATCACGATTCTCACATGCCCAAAACCTAAGGCATGTGAGAATACCTACCTGAAGCTACAAAAAATCAATAGATCCAAACACTTATACACAAAGCAATCCCCCTCAATACAATAAAAAATTTGATATTGAATGTATATTTTAACCTTGTACAATTAATTACTACAAACACATTCTTAATAAAATAGAAAATATTCAATGGCGCACATAGGAATTATGCACAGATTTTACCCTAGAAACCCAAATTGGAAAATACCACAATTTGTTTAGAGTCAGACCTCTAATATTTTATTCATCATATTATTCATTGTTTACAATACAATATACATATGGGATCTCTCACCATGAAAATCCCTAATCCATTGGTGGGGATTACTCAACAAACTTAATTCCGTAAGGGGAATTAGAAAACCAACGACAAAATCCATGTGTTGAAACATTTCCAAAAATAGACGCAAAAAAATGCCTGATTATTTTTTTAGGATACTTACCCCAAACCTCCTTATAGGAGGGCCCCATAGCCCCCCGTACCCCTTGAGGCTCCCATATAAGTGTATAGTACATGGTACCAACCTTGAAAATAATATAACACATACCCAACACTTAGGTGATCGAAAGCATTCCTATGATTAAGAATGTGTATATATTCTCCATGAGTATGTAATCTTCAGAGCTTGTTATTATTAGAGTCTGTCTAAATCAAGAAGGTTGTAGTCCTTCAATCAATTGGTATCAAATCCATACCTTGATTCAATCGTTGCAAGAAGCTATATTAATGAAATATTTTCAGTATTGCAGTGGTTATATGTCTCAAATGTCTAGTCCTATGTTCTATTAAGTTCTACGAATTGAAGCGACGTTAATTATATTGTTTGTAATGATATTAAAAATGTGCATCGACATTTATGTATGAGAATTTAGAAAGTGGGTAATGAGTGATATTGGATGATCCAAGATCTTTTCATCGAAGTGACATATAAACAATTGTATTAAATGAACATAAATTAAAGTGCACCATTAAAGAAGGAAAATATCAATAATGAAGAGACATAAGCATCAAATATGAACACAAAACTTGATAACAGAGTTTGTCCCTAGTGGACTACATCTATGGATCCTTATCTGACATGGGTAGGCCCTTTTGTTAACTCAACAAAATAATTTGGAAAAATACATAAGTATACCTCATTCTGGAATTAAGATGCATAAGCTTTGCTCAAATCAGAAAACAAACAACACCATTGAATTTGTGGCATCAAATTACCAAAAAATGATTGTATCCACACCTCAATCTGAGTATGGCACTCCCAGGCCCAAGAGAAATTTTGTCTCAGTTTACGTACCCTACAACCTACAATTAATCCCCGAAAATGACTTCTAAAGTGTGTTTGGTTGTACAGTCACGCGCCTCCTCCCCGTGCACTCACAGATTTCAATTTTTAAATAAAAATTCTGGGCATTGTAACCAATGGGGCCATTTGGCCTATTGGTTGGTGTAGCTATAGTTAATGCATATACAATGGGGGAGGTCCCGGGGTTGAGCCCATGGGCCTCATATTTTGGGTGTTTTTGATAACTTATATACATAATTGTATATGGTGGTTCCACCAACTTGGAGGTAGTTTAGACATATCTGTTGGGCTGCCAGATCTAACAGGGTTCCACCAGATTTGGCAGAACTGCCATTTTCATTTTTGGAATTTGGTTCTCGGGCCACCATTGGGAATTTTTCCACTGCCACATGGCATCGCATGACTGGGCCACATGGCATCCAACCATTGGGCCATGCCAACCACCTGTACAATCACCTTCCACAATAGCATACAGTATTCCACCTCAACTGCCATATCATCCTTCCACGTTAGCCTTGAACTTCATGTACGATCTTCCACGTGGCTGTAAAGACTGATACATGGAAATTTTTCATTGGTCCATGGATCCACCCGAAAAATACAAAAAATGAATGACATGTGGTAGCCTCTAATTCTGCCATGTTACCATGATGACATCAGCATGACATGTGTCGCCTCCTGTGTATGCCACGTACATTGTACATATGTTGACTTCATCCATATTGATTTTGATGTCAAAAATATAGATTTTGACTCATCCCTTTTTGATTGGGCTAGGTTGACCAACTTTGACCGCAAATATATTTTGATTTGGAACTCCATTTGATGAGTCATTGGAAATCGTGCAATGCGTTCTTCACGATGATGCCACTTTCATTGAGTTTTGAGGACCTTGAATTTTTTCCCTTTCTTTGTCTTCTGAGGCCATTTTGAGCTTCCCGAGTTTCTTCTGCAAGTTATGAGTTGTCCTTAGTCTTCTATGGATCCTTTTTGGATCATGCCTTCCCACTGAGAGCTTTTTGGACCAGCAAAAGATTTTATCAATCAACAGATAAGTGAGGGAAGAGTTCCCTCACCTTTTCCTTCTCAATCAACTTTTATTTTCTTGTATGTGTCCCCTTTAATCCTACTTGAAGATAATCAACATCACCCCTGTGTGAATTCCTCATCCTTTTGTCTAGGCTTATATCTTCCTTTAACTCATCTAACTACTCAAGAGAAAAATCATCAACTGAAGGTATTGAAACTTCCTCATCCTAATCCATGATCATGGAAGACTCAAAAAGTTTCAAGTTCTCTACGTTTACAATTGAGTATATCTTCATATAAGTTGGAATATCTACATGAAAAGCATTGGTACCAATTTTCTCCAAAATAGTGAAGGGTCCATAATGAATGGGCTTGAGTTTCTTTCCTTCACCATTAAATATTTCCTTGATGATGTGAAGCCATAACTGGTCTCCAAACTAGAACTTATAATCAGCCCTATGTTTTTCATGCCGAGATTTATAAAGTGCTTAACTTTTCTCCAATTGTTCCCTGACTTCTTGGTGTACCTGCTGGATCCTCTAAATAAACTTGTGGAATCTATATTCATTTTTTTCTTCATTTGAATCAACATATCTCCCATATGATACAACCCCCCTACCTCAGCAAGGTCTGTCAACCTCTTGATCACTAGATATTCTCACTCTTCGAGCTGGAGTAGCTCATCGATTCCCCATGGGAATCTCCACAGAAATATCCACATGTCCTATTTCATGAAACTCCGCTCGCACGGAAAAGTAATGGGTGTAAGCCTCCCTCCATGTGATCATTGAATGTGACCACAAGCCTATCAAAAAGGCCCTTTAGGACTTCACAAACTTGAGTTCTTTGTTATGGGCCAACCTTGTCTCTCTGCACTCCCAAGTTCTGATCCTCCAAACTAGAGCCTAGCACTAGCTAGCTCCTCCCTTATCCTTCAAACCATGTGACCCCTTGCTATGACCTTTGGCCAAATCTCTTAGCGTTTCGGGACTTTGTGCTTCGTGAAGTTGGAGGAGCACTCACCTCCCTTCATTTGATCCCTRATATCTCCTTGGAAAATCAATGGTCCATGTTCTCCCTTCAACCGACGACTGCGAACAAATCGTGAACTAAGAGTTTGTGAGTTCTCACGACTCTTACCTCATATTTTCTAACCTATGAATCAGAAAAATGTTGATCCTTCACCACATGTCCTGTCATGATGGACGATTGATGCAGGAGCATAGCCAACGTCAAGTGAGCGTGGGGCAACCAAAACACATTTTGAGCACATGATACATTGTTTAAAAAATTTTGAAGATTGGATACACCAAACTTAAATGTGATAGTTAAGGAGAGGCGTACTAATAGATTGTAATCAGACCTTGAGCAACCCGCTCTCGTCTGAAGGACTAAGAAATCATTTATGTTAGTAGGTATCTTTAATACATATATTAGACAGTTTAGAATGAGAGAGGGAAAACGGAATATCGACACCCTCATTATGTATTGTAACATTATGATGAAGAGTAAGGAGAGCATATAGGAGGAACAGAGAGAGAGAGAGCTGTGTAGCCGAATCCATGTACAGAAGTTCTGAACTAATACGAGAAAGTTGTGATTCAGACTCATGATGTTCGTATATTCTCTGTGTATGCATCTTTCAATGTTATGCTCATGAGTGTTTTACTTTTTCTGCTGTAGATTTTCTCTTATGGTATGTATGAATGATTTCTTGTTGAATGTTTGAAATCTAAGAGAGAGAGAGAGAGAGAGAGAGAGAGAGAGAGAGAGAGAGAGAGAGAGAGTAAGAAGAATGAGTTTTAATTGTTTCTCTATCTAAGAAAGAGTTCCTACAAGGAGTGCAGTTGAATTTGTCTACAAGGAGTGCGTTGACAAAGTGTTCAGAGGGTTGTCTCTGAAAGCTCAGACTAGATAGCTTTTGTTCTCATTCACATAGAGGTGCAATTAGGCACAGGAGAGTGCAAGGAGCTCATAGAATGAGGAAAATATCAGAGTTTTGAACCTGAGTAAAGTATTGAGAGACTGCCACTATAGAGTGTACACAAGGTCGAAGAGTGTTCAACAGTTCAAGTGTTTGAAGGTTTCTGCAATGAGTGCATGCAAGGGTCTTCTTTAAGACTCGAAGTTGTGAGAAAGCTCATGAAGGATAAATCCTTTGAAAATGTTGAAGGCAGTACAAGGAGTTGGTGCATATTGAATGATTAGAAGGCATTGGAAATTTGTGCCACAGGTGGATAAGTCCAGGGAAGAATCCTTGGTTCAGTTCGCAGGAATCGTCAAAAGAAAGGAACATACGGTCGAAATTCTCTGTAGAAAATTAACGAAATCATGTCAACCATCTGATCTGAAAAAGAAGCGAGGAGGTTATGACTGGGTTTCCAAGGTGAAAGCTTAGAATATTGTGAACCATTGGATCTTCACTTAGATACCCGTCAGCCATCCTATCTGACAAGAGTTGCATGGGGTTTAAAACCTCTCAAGCTGAGCGAAGGTCCCGAAAGGTATTGCGGTATCGAAGTGTTGGAGTTTGGAATGTCGGAAGTCCTGCAGACAAGAGATAGGGTAAATACACAATGAAAACCCTAAAGAAAATCAGAACCGTCCATCTGTTGAGACATGTGGTAGGAATCGAGAGCCATCAGCATCTTAGAAGTCTAGAGACCAAGAGTTTGAGACCTTTTGAGTCCCGAAACAGCGAAAGGATTTCAGCTGTGGATCTAAGGAAGGACACATGTCGGGCGATCATCCAATTCGGAGATCCGGGCACCAGAAGTCACATAAGTGAGCATTTTTGAATTTTCATTTGGCGAAGTCCAAGATTTGATCTGAACCATCCATCCATTTGGGATGCGTGTCAAAAATTCGAGAAGTCAATGCTTGACGTTTCGCAAATCCTGAAGACAGGAAACACTTACATTTTGGAACTGCGAAGTTCAAAATCCTGATAAGGAGGAAAGCTCCATTATGGGGTACAACTGATGTCATATCGTCATATCGGGAAATCGGAATTCAAGAGATCAGAAGAATCGAGGGAAAATGCATTTTGGCATTTGAAACCTCGAAATCCCAAAAGGAGATAGGATTGCGGTCATATAAAAGGGAGGTTGTATGGACCCAAAAGTCTAGCCCAGGGAACTAGCAGAAGTTGAATCATCTCAAGATATCAGAGATTAGGAAATCGGGAAGGAAAAGGGTTGCGACATCGGGGATCGTGAAACCCTCAAGCCCGAAATTTTATTTGTCTATTGTGAATGGAAAAGCGATCGGGCCTAAAGGCTGTAAGGAATAGAAAAGACCTGTGGGTCAATTTTAATAGAGATTCCAGTGGATAATCTAAGGAGCCACTTCAGCTCGAGGGGAAAATTAGAACAATACTTAAGAATGGGAGGTCATCACAGAGGCATTTGTCGAGGCAGAGGGTGAATTTGTGTTAGTTTTGGTATCAGAGCCTAGAAAGGATTCTTAGCTTTCTGTAGTCAGGAAAAGGAAAATTTCACCATGCCGCTTAGAAGAAGGGACATAAAAACACCCGATCCACCAGAGGAAAGGGAAATACCAAGAAGAAGAGGTAGGTAGGTGCCTGACCCAACCATGGCAAGGGAAATGCGAGATTTATGCACCAGACTTGAAGACATGGAGACAACACAGAGACGCATAGTCGGTATTGGGGATCTTAGTGATTCTGAAAGCGAATTGGAAGTTGGACATGAAGAAGAAGAAGTTGCAGCTGAAGATGCAGAAAATGAATGTTTGATTAGGGCTATTTCAAGAATGGGTGCCATGGAAAAAATGGACATTCCAGTTTATGAGGGAAACCTGGATGTTGAAGAGCTTCTAGACTAGATTAGAGATCTAGACACTTACTTCGACTATGAATATGCCGAGCAAGGCAAGAAGGTTAGACATGCTGTCACGAGACTAAAAGGACATGCAACACTATGGTGGGATGAACTACAAGCTGACAGACACTGCAAAGGCAAGTAGAAAATCAAGAGTTGGGATAGAATGATCATGAAGATGAAGGCAAAATTCATCCCCAAAGATTACCAGATCACTCTGTTTAGGAGGATGCAATGCTTGAGATAGAAGATGATGACAGTGAAAGAAAACACTGAAGAATTCTACAGGATGAACATCAGGACAAGTTATTGGGAGAGCGATGATGAAAAAGTTTCCAGATAACTGAATGGCCTGAGATATGACATTCAGGATGAGATGAGCATGCTAACCATCCGAACGGTGGAAGATGCTTATCAGGTGGCTCTAAAGGCTGAAGATAAGATGAGCTGAAAATAGGGTCAAAGAGGCCGAGGCAGAAGTCAAGCCAGGGGAAAATTAGTTGTCCCAGATAAAAATAATAAAACCAAGGAGGAATGGAAGAAACCTCAGGCTCGGATTGAAAGAGGTGGAACCTCATAGCGAGGGCAACACACTGAACAAAGAGGAGATTATGCTGATAATAATATTTTTCCTCGTACTAGAGGTAGAGGAAGAGGAAGAGGTGGAGTAATAAAATGCTTCACGTGGAAAGAATGGACACAAATCTTATGAATGTCCAGATAAGAAGAAAGAGAGTGGAGAGACTCACATCACTGAATCATAAAGGCAGAATGTTGAGGCAGAGGATGTTGAAGGTTGAAGATCGTTCATGATGCAAAAAGTTCTTTTGACACCAGAGAAGGAGGTGGAGAACCCGGTACAAAGGAATAGACTTTTTTGGACTACTTGCAAAACCAAGGATAGGGTATGAAAGGTCATTGTGGATAGTGGTAGCACAGACAATCTCATTTCAATAGAGATGGTAGAAAATATAGAGATGGACACGATTGAACATCCAAGTCCATATAGATTTTCATGGCTACAAAAAAGACATCAGGTAAATGTCACTAAACAATGTTTAGTTGAATTTAAGATAGGAGGATATAATGATAAGATACTGTGCGATGCTATTCCTATGGATCTTTGTCATTTATTGTTGGGTAGACCATGGAAATATGACATAAATGTGATTCATGATGGGAGGATGAACACATACACCCTAGAAAAGAATGGGAGAACTCATATGTTGCTTCTAATCAAAGATAAGGAAGTGAAACCTGAAGTAAGTAACACTGTACTTCTCATGAGTGGGAAATAACTCCTTAACGAGGTCAAGAATAAAGAGGAACCACAATTCATTGTAGTCAGGAAAACAAGAATTGTTTTGACTAGCACAAGAGTGGACAATTTACCAGAAGAGGTTCAGGAACTATTGGAAGAGTTCGCTGACATAGTAGTGGACGACCTACCTCATTCGTTACCACCAATCATAAGTGTGAGTCATCATATTGATCTCATACCTGGAGCTAGTTTTCCAAACAAAGTCGCGTACAGACTGGTGCCACAAGAGAATGAAGAGGTCAAAAGACAAGTCCAGGATTTGTTGGACAAAGGGTTGGTTAGAGAAAGCTTGAGCCCATGTGTTGTTCCAACAGTACTCAGTCCAAAGAAACACAGAGGTTGGAGGATGTGTACTGATTCAAGAGAAATTAACAAGATAACCATCAGGTATAGATTTCCATTTCCAAGGATGGATGATCTGATGGATTGCTTAAGTGGAGAAAAATATTTTTCAAAGATTGATTTGAAAAGTGGATATCACCAGATTCGTATGAGGGAAAGTGATGAATGGAAAACAACCTTCAAGACTAATGAAGGGTTGTATGAATGGCTTGTTATGTTGTTTGGATTAAAAAATGCACCAAGTACCTTTATGAGGTTGATGAACGAAGTCCTGAGGGAGTTCATCAGGAAATTTTTCATCGTGTATCTGGATGACATACTGATTTTCAGTAAAACAAAGGCAGAGCATCTGAAACACTTGGCTACTATGATGAAGAGATTACAACAAGAGAAGATGCTAATAAATGTGAGGAAATCCTCATTCATGAAGATAGATCTCATCTACTTAGGATTTTTTATTTCTGCAGATGAGTTGAGGATGGATCCAGATAAAGTGGAAGTAATCAAGAATTGGCCATCACTGAAGAGTATATTCGAGGTGAGGAGCTTTCACGGATTAGCTAGTTTCTATCGAAAGTTCATCAGGAATTTTAGTGGAATTAGTGCACCGATGATGGATACAGTAAATAAAAGACACAAGTCTTTTCACTGGACAGAAGAGGCTGAGAAGAGTTTTAACTTGTTGAAGAGGAAAATCATGGAGCAACAAATTCTAATGTTACCATATTTCAAAAAGACATTTAAGGTGAAATGCGATGCAAGTGGATTTTCCATAGGGGCAGTCCTGAGTCCAGAGGATAGGCTGATAACATACTTCAGTGAGAAGCGGAATGAAGCAAAGGTGAAATACTCCACATATGATAAGGAGTTCTATGCTATCATCCAGGCATTGAAGAAATGGAGGCATTACTTGGTTCCCAAAGAGTTTGTCTTATACAGTGACAATCTTGCACTGTAGTTTGTGACTCAACATGAAAAGTTGAATCAAAGACATGTTAAATGGGTTGAATATTGCAAAATTTCACTTTTGTGATTAAACATATTTCTGGAACTGCTAACAAAGTTGTTGATGCTTTGAGCAGGAAGTGTTTTCTATTGCAGGAGTTCGAAGTCAAAACATTGGGTTTTGATGACCTCAGAGACATGTACAAGGATGATCCAGATTTCAAGGAGGCGTATGAAGCATCTGAGAATTCAATCCTCAGAGACAGAAGACAATGGACATAATACATGGTCCAGGAGGGATTACTATTTAAGGGTAATCAACTTTGTATTCCAAAATGATCCATGAGGGAGAACCTGGTGAAAGAGAAACATAGTGATGGATTAGTAGGACACTTTGGTCATGACAAGACATTTGAAAATTTGAATGAGTCATATTTTTGGCCAGGAATGCAGGAATATGTCAAGAGGTTCGTGGACGGAAGTAGAATTTGCTAGCATTCAAAAGGAAAGAGACAGAATGTAGGATTTTATCAACCATTGCCCACACCTGAGAGGCCATGGGATGCAATCGACATGGATTTTATATTGGGTTTGCCAAGAACAAAAAGAGGATTTGACTCAATCTTTGTGGTGGTGGATAGATTCTCCAATGTGGCACACTTCATCCCATGTCAGAAAACCAGTGATGCAACCCACATTGCAAATTTGTTTTTCAAGGAAGTCATTCGACTTCATGGCTTACCAAGGAGCATAGTTTTGGATCGAGACACTAAGTTTGTGGGACAATTTTGGAGGACCTTATGGAAGAAGTTGGGAACTAACTTGTCATTTAGTTCAGCTTATCATCCTCAGACGGATGGAAAAATAGAAGTGGTAAACAAAAGTCTGGGAGACTTGCTGAGAAGCCTGGTGACAGAACACCACAGCCAGTGGGACAACATATTACCACAGGTGGAGTTTGGTTATAATGATTCAATCAACATAAGTATAGGGCAGAGTCCATTTCATATTGTCTATGGCATACAGCTAAGGGGAATTTCTGAACTGAGAGATTCAGAACATAATGTGACTAGAAGTGCTAGTGCAGAAGATTTTGCAGAGGCGATGAGAGAACTTCACAGCCAGGTGAAGGAGCGCTTACATAATTCAAGCTAGGAGTATAAGAAAAGAGCAGCTCAACGTAGGAGACAAATTTAGTTTGAGGTTGGTGATTTGATTCGGGAAAACCTGAGAAAGGAAAGGTTTCAAAGGGAACATATAATAAAATGAAGATGAAGAAGATTGGACCGTCTAAGATCTTGAAGAAATTTGGGGCAAATGCTTATGAGATTGAATTACCCGATGGGATTGGAATTTCTCTGATATTCAATGTCTCATATTTGTACCCATACAAAGCTGAGGAAATAGGAACAAATGATGAACAGTCAGAGGTTCAGTGGAAAAAGAAGATGCCAGTTGCAGAAAATCCATAGATGGAGCACATACTGGACAAAAGGGTTGGCAAGAAGACCAGACGAAGGGAATACTTTGAATACTTGGTCAAGTGGAAAGGACATCTAGTTAAATATGCCAGCTGGGAAAATTAAATAGAGATTCAGAAGCATGGGCAGACCGTGTGACATCTCATGGATAGGAGCCCATGAAAATTTTCAAGTGAGGGAGTATGATTCAAGAGCATCACCAACGTCAAGCGAGCGTGGGGCAACCACAACACATTTTGAGCACATGATACATTGTTTAAATTTTTTTGAAGATTGGATGTGCCAAACTTAAATGTGATAGTTAAGAAGAGGTGTACTAATAGATTATAATCAGACCTTGAGCAACCCGCTCTCGTCTGAAGGACTAATAAAGCATTTATGTTAGTAGGTGGCTTTAATGCATAGATTAGACAATTTAGAATGAGAGAGGGAAAACAGAATATAGAAACCCTCATTGTGTATTGTAACATTATGATGAAGAGTAAGGAGACCATAGAGGAGGAAYAGAGAGAGAGAGAGAGTTGTGTAGCAGACTCCATGTACAGAAGTTCTGAACTAATACGAGAAAGTTGTGATTCAGACTCATGGTGTTCATATATTCTCTGTGTATGCATCTTTGAATGTTATGCTCATGAATGTTTTAATTTTTCTGCTGTACATTTTGTTTTATGCTATGTATGAATGATTTCTTGTTGAATGTTTGAAATCTAAGAGAGAGAGAGAGAGAGAGAGAATAAGAAGAATGAGTTTCAATTGTTTCTCTATCTGAGCAAGAGTTCCTGCAAGGAGTTCAGTCGAATTTTTCTGCAAGGAGTGAATTGACAAGGTGTTCAGAGGGTTGTCTCTGAAAGCTCAGACTAGATAGATTTTGTTCTCATTCACACAGAGGTGAAGTCAGGCACAAGAGCATGCAAGGAGCATGTAGAATGAGGAAAATATCAGAGTTTCTAACCTGAGTAAAGTATTGAGAGACCGCCACTACAGAGTGTACACAAGGTCAAAGAGCGTTCAACACTTCAAGTGTTTGAAGGTTTCCGCAAGGAGTGCATGCAAGGGTATTATTTAAAACTTGAAGTTGTGAGAAAGCTCAAGAAGGATAAAGCCTTTGAAACTATTGAAGGCAGTACAAGGAGTTCGTGCATATTGAGTGATTAGAAGGCATTGGAAATTTGTGCCACAGGTGGATAAGTCCGGGGAAGAATCCTTGGTTCACTTCACAGGAATCGTCAGAAGGAAGGAACAGACGGTCGAAATTCTCTGTAGAGAATTAGTGAAATCTTGTCAGCCGTTCGATTTGAAAAAGAAGCGAGGAGGTTATGACTGGGTTGCCAAGGTGAAAGCCTAGAAGATTGTGAATCATCGGATCTTCACTTAGATACCCGTCAACCATCCGATCTGACAGGAGTTGCATGGGGTTTAAAACCTCTCAAGCCGAGCGAAGGTCCCAAAAGGTATCGAGGTATTGAAGTGTCAGAGTTTGGAATGTCAAAAGTCATGCGGACAAGAGATCGGGTAAATACATAGTGAAAACCCCGAAGCAAATTAGAATTGTCCATCTGTTGGGACATGTGGCAGGAATTGAGAGCCATCGGCATATCAGAAGTCTAAAGACCAAGAGTCTGAGACCTTTTGAGTCCTGAAATAATGAAAGGATTTCAGCTGTGGATCTAAGGAAGGACACGTGTTGGGCGAGCATCCAATTCGGATATTCGGGCACCGGAAGTCACATAAGTGATTTTTTTTGAATTTGCATTTGGCGAAGTCTGAGATTTGATTTGAACCGTCCATCCATTTGGGATGCGTGTCATAAATCCAAGAAGTCCGGGTTCGACGTTTCGTGAATTCTAAAGACAGGAAACACTTACATTTCATAACTACAAAGTCCTAAATCCCGATAAGGAGGAAATATCTGTTATGGGGTCCAACTGATGTCATCTCGTCATATCGGGAAATCAAAATTTGAGAGATCGGATGAATTGAGGGAAAATGCATTTCGACATTTGAAACCTTGAAATCCCGAAAGGAGATAGGACTGCGGTCATATAAAAGGGAGGTCGTATGGACCCAAAAGTCTAGCCCAGGGGACTAGCAGAAGTTGAATCATCTCGGGATATCGAAGATCGGGAAATCGAGAAGGAAAAGGGTTGCGACATTGGGGATTGTGAAACCCCGAAGCTCAAAATTTTATTTGTCTATTGTGAATGGAAAAGAGATCAAGCCTAATGGCTGTAAGGAGTAAAAAAGACTTGTGGGTCAATTTTAATAGAGATTGCAGTGGAGAATCAAAGGAGCCACTCCATCTCGCGGGAAAAATTAGAACGATTCTTAAGATCAATAGGTCAGCGCAGAGGCCTTTGCCGAGGCAGAGGGTGCTTCTGCGTCAATGACTATGATTGTTGCTAATCCCAGCTCCTCATTCAACTGATCTAACGAATGTTTTCTCTCCTCCTTCTCAGCTTTCATTTTCTTCCCTAATTTGGAAGATTTCCAATGTATTGAAGGTCTTGGCCTCTGACCTACCTTTTGTGAGCCCTTTGAATTTGGGTCTCATCTGCATTTCTTGAAACATTGTCTCTCCTGATCTTTGGAAATGAAACTCGACCTCGGCCCTAGCATACACTTGCTCTCTGCGTGAAACTTTGCACTATCCCTCCTAAGCTATGGGACTTGGAATAAGTCCACTCTTGCAAACTCCTTATGCTATCTCTTTCGAGATTTCAACTTGCTCAATATCTAAGGGCCTCGACCCTTCTGTGTCTTCCAAAACACTTCTAGTGCCCACCTGGAATGCTCTGTGCTTAACCTTCTGAGCTTACGAACTTTAAAAAAAGTTCTCTCTTTGTGCACTCCTTGCACTTTGACCAACCCTCAGATGGTTGTCTTTCAACATTTTGTCCAAGTGTTGGCCTAGTGCACTCCTTGCACAAGTCTTCTTCCAAAATGTTCAACAACTATGTTTCCCCCTTTCTCTCCTTGAAGGGATATTTGTGCCCTCTTGGAAACTTCTACTCAAGCACACCTTAATGAGCTTAAAAAGTTTTTAGTAAATCTATGGGTGTCTCTCCTTGACACTTCTCTTCTTATAGTACTCGAATAATATTCCTCTTGTGCACTCCTTGCACTTTCTCAATGCCCACCTGGAAGAGCTCTACAGAATCTTCAGTGATTATGTTCTCTCCTCTATGCCTTCTCTGTACAGTCTCTCCTCCAAGGTGTTGATAAACCTTGAGGATTCTCTTTATATTGTTTCCACCAAGGCACACCCTCCTAGCACATTCTTTCCTAAATTCAACATAGAACTCAGATGTGCACTCTTTCCACTGACTCATAGAGTCCTCAACACTCTGTCATGCACTCTTTGCATTTATCCAACATAACACATACTGAAACCAACAAATCCTAAATAGATAGGAAATATATCTATCCATGCATATGGAAACTAACCTATACATCTACAACATTCATCCATAAACACATAAAAGACAACATTCAAATGCATAAACACACGTGGAATCGAATGCAGGAAAAACTTCTCCTTGCATTAATATGAGTTGTCTATACAATGTTTACAAAGCTCGGAATGCAACAAATTATTGGCTCTCTTCTCCTACATGCTAGATCTCTCTTCCAATCTAATCTCCTCTGCATCATCTAATGAATCTAGATACAAAGATGTTTTACAAAAGAGGGGTGCATCGAGCCTTTCCCCCCATCTACCTATTCTCATTAATTACATTGAATTACATTCAATGACTATCTAGTCTGAATTAGATCTAGATCTTATCAGTGTGTCATCCATTAAAGGAGACATCATATCATGCATTCTCAAAGGAATGGATCGACTCTTCTAGCGTTACAAAACTTTAATTGCATTAAATTACAATTCTGAAATTTGAAAATGAGGGGAAAATGAGAGGGTTTCTGCTTCTCCCCTCCTTGAATGCGTTTTGATGTGCTATCTAGCTGGTGAATTGCTGAGGTGGATCGATGCTCCTACATCATACTCCACTGCTATGAAAAATTCATGATCTCCCTAGCTATGTTGAAATCCACCTGGATCCCAAAATCTCCCTTGGATTTTTCCATATGCTCCACTAATTTTATGTTGTTGATGCTGCCCTGCTGTTCTTCCAGGTCCTCCTCTATTCAACATCCTTTCACTGGCAGTTTCTTCTGTTGACCTCAAAATCAACCTTCCAATTTCTTCAATTAACCCGTCCAACTACCCAACTGGCTGGCTCTTGTTTTGCATTCTACTCTGTTGCACTTCTTTCTTGCAAATGGGTAGATCAAATTCATCCCCCCTATTGTTTTATTTTAATTCTCTTGTGGCCTTAGCTTTCCACCCTTCTACAGACTCCAATTCTGCAGTCTCATCACTGAGTTGCTTCTCAACTTCTCCTTCTAACAGATTTTCTTTTGCTAGATCTCCTGCTGGCATATTTCCATATTCTTCCAGTTTCTCCCTAGACTAGAATTCTTCTCCCTCTTTTGCCTCATGCCTCGATGCTACAATCATAATCTGTTTAGCTTCCTCGCTGAAATTTTTGAGAAATTCTGTCGAATTCTCTTCTCCTACGATCTACATGACTGTCTGCTGGAAACCATCTTCTGCTTTTGTATTGTTCAACCAATCCTTCAACATCTCCAACTCCTTCTCCAACGGAGTGAGCATCTCAACTATGTGCTCTTATTATTTTGTTTGGGTATACAATAGTATCTTCTCCTTATCCTCCTCTTTGATAGCAATCCTTCTGTTGTTTCACTTGCAACACATGCTCTGGCCTCAATAGGGCTATGTGGCAGGAATACCTCAATTCCTCCAATGATCAGAATGTATTTCTAATCGTCCTCCATCAACTCCCCTTGTTGATATGAACTCACCTCTGAGCTCATGAGACCCTCAACTAGTCTCAACTCACTTCCCTTGCCCACCTGGAATCTAGGGATTTCCTCTCTGCCCACCTAGAAGTCTATGAGATCTAATGGTCCCATCTCATTTCCCACTTGGCAATCTGAACTTTATTTACTACCCACCTGGCAGTTTCTGAGACCCTTGTTTTATCTCTTCTCCTCATCATCACTGAGAATCTTCCCATCTTCTAGATCAAAGATGTGACCCATTTCCTCTTTGTCCCTCAGGATCTCAACATACCTTAGCCATACTCTCAACAGGCTTTGTTTTCTTCTGGCCAACAATATCTTAAATGGCCACTTCAACTTCTTCTTCATGGGCCACTCATACACCCAATGCACTTTTGCATCCTACTGCATTTTAAATGAAAGCTTCCCTATTCTTTCTCTCACTTCTTGGATTTCTTTGTCCATCTCTTCCCTTCTTTCTTGCTGGCGGTCATTACCTTGACCATGATTTCGAAATTCAGTAGCCATCTTCACCTTCAATCTTCCTTCCTGGAAAATCCCCTATTGTTCACTCTGCAAATGATAATGTCTCCAGCTTCTTCTACAACCCACCTGGTCGTTCAAATTTTTGTTGCTGCGTACGTGCAATATCTTTCACAGAGCACCGCACTCTGTTTCTTCCTTCACCTACTTCCTGAAGGAGAAATCAAAATCCGACACCACCTAATGTTACCATATTATCTTTTTCATGTTATTCCTCCCTTTGCCTACACTCCACAGACAGAAAGTGGCTCTGATACCACATGATGGTATGAACTAATATCCATTCACTGTCTCTCCTTTTCCTATGATCTGCAGACAAAATATTTATCTCCGATACCACTTGATGGTATCAAACTATCTCCCTTATCTCCTTTCTAGTTTTTTCTGATGTCTACAAGCAAAAATAAGCTCTAATACCATCTGATGTAGCCCTCCCACCTCATCAGGATCTACCAACATTCTGATCACTATATCATCTCACTCTTCGAGCTAGAGCATCTCGTTGATTCCCCATGGGAATCTCCACAGAAATATCCATAGGTACTATTTCATGAAACTCCTCCTGTGCAGACAAGCATTGGTCACAATCCTCCCTCCATGCGACCATCGACTGTGACCACATGCCTATACAAAAGGTTATTTGATAATTCATGACCTTGGGTGTTCTGTTATGGGCCAACCTTGGCTCTTCGCACTCTTGAGTTATGATCCTCCGAACAAGAGCCTAGCACTAGATATCTCCTCCATTATCCTTCGAACCATGTGACCCCTCGCTATGAATTGAGACCAAACCTCTTAGCATTTTGGGGATTTGCGCTTCACAAAGTTGGAGGAATTCTCACCTCCCTTCTCCTTATCCCCAATATCTCCTTGGAAAATCAACAATCCATGTTCTCCCTTCGACTGATGGCTATGAACAAATTGTGAACTCGAAGTTCACAAGTTCTCACGACTCTTACCTTGGATTTTCCAATCTGCAAATCAACGAGATATTGACCCTTTTCCACATGTATTGTCTTGATGGATGGCTAGGATCGTTATGGTTCTGAGCTCCTCTGTCAGCTGATATAACGACTACTATCGCTCCTCCTCCTGAGATTTCATTTTCTTCCCTAACTTGGAATATTTCCAATGTTTCGAAGATATCGACCTCCGACCTACCTTATGTGAGCCCTGTGACTTTGGGTTTCATCTATGTTTATTAAAATGTTGTCCCTCCTGATATTTGGCAACGAAACTCAACCTCAACCCTAGCACACACTTGCGCTCTGTGTTCAAGTGTACATTGTCCCTCCTGAGATTTGGGACTTGGAATAATTCCACTCTCGCATGCTCCTTGTGATATCTCTTTTGAGCTTTTATCTTTCTCATTTCTAAGGGGATTTCCCTTTTGCATCTTCCAAAACACTTCAGGTGTCCACCTGGCATGATCTGCACTCAACCTCTTGATCTTACAAAATTGAAACCAATTTCTCTACACACACACTCCTTGATCTTTGAATAGCCCTCAAATGGTTGTCTTTCAACACTTTGTCTGACTATTGGCTTGGTGCACACCTTGCACAAGTCTTCTTCCAGAGTGTTCAACAACTCTATTTCTTCTTTTTGCTCCTTCAAGGGATATATGTCCCCTCTTGGAAACTTCTTCTCAAGCACACCTTGCTGAGCTTACAAAGTGTTTAGTAACTTTGTGGGTGTCTCTTCTTAACACTTCTCTTCTTACAAAACTCGAAACAAATTCCTCTTGTGCACTCCTTGCACTCATTTCACTTGATTGGATTGGTATTGGTTTTCTTTATTTCGAGGCTGGTTTGAGTTTATATTATTTTCTTTTGTTTGGTTTGAATTTCTTGAAATTCAAATGCCATTTCATTTTTCTTTCTACAGAGTTTTTATGTTGATGGACACACTTCATAATTTGGGATTTTTTTATTACCTCTTCCTTATTTAATTTATCTTCTATGAGCATGGATTGGTTGAAGATATGGATTAATAACAATGATTTTATAGGAAGAAAGTTTATTGCGACATATCTTTTCTATAACATTTGTTCACATTTGATCAAAGTTGAATGAGGGAGAGACGAACATAGAAATCTTAATTTAAACAAAAACATTAATCTTTATCAACTATTTACTTTCATTTAAATTATGATTATGTTTTCTTCTTTTTTTCATTAGAAATCATTTTCACAAAATCATTTGGTAGGTTTAATTAATTAAATTCTTTTGTCACTTTGCATCTCATTTCAAAATAAAATAAAAATAAATAAAAAAACTTATCTATCATTTGCTAGAGTTACTTCACACACACCTAGGATTTTTTTTTCTTGAGGTTTTTATTTTCTTATTAGTCATTATCCAGTCTCCTATATTTTAGGAGAGAATATTCCAGCTGGAGAACATTCTCTTCTAGTTCACACTTCAGTTTGACTAGTTGAGTTGAGTTTAGATGTTGCATTGGGATCATCACCATGTAACATTGGGATCATCACCATGCTAATTCAAACTTGCCTTGTTATCATCACCAAAATAGAACAGTAGCCTTGATTCCTTGAGCTAACTCCTCACTACTTTCTGTTCAGTCAGTTAACTGAAGACTAGTTGACTAGTTAACTCAACTAGGTGGCAGTTCACTCCTATAACTGCTTGAGAGACTAGAATAGGTAGAAGTTCACTCTCGTAAATTCTGCTGTGTATCCAGATAACTCTATACCATCAATATGGTGACTTGGTTCACCTCAAGTGAAACTCATTGATTTATACAAAGTATATCATGTGTAAATTATTCATTATTCATAACGGTTAATGATAATTCTTTCCATTCTTTCTCTCCTTCTTCTTATTTTTCAATTCTCTTTGAAAATGTGTGTATCATTGTTTATATATATCTATTCCATGAAGGTCAACATATTTACATGGTATCAAAGCCAACAGAGTGCTAAGAAAAATCTACACCAAAAAATTTTGCAAGTACAAAAGATCGAAGACAGCGAAAAGATGGAATTCCAAAAGGAATTCATCCTTACACCTTACAACTATTTTGCATGGAAGGAGAAAATAGCCATACATCTCCAATCAAAAGGGTTGTATAGGTTAACCATGAATACATATACATAACCAACATCAGCCATAGAAAAATTGAAATACTTAAATCGCATAGATGAGGCACTCAGAACAATTTGCAGTATTATTTCTCCCGATCTCCTTTTTCATATATCTTCCTGTAAGACTCCCAATCAAGCCTAGGCCATCTTGGAAGGGATCTTTAGAAAATAGGATGAGAGGAGGGGACACATGATGGAGGTGGAGCTGCTCACATTGGATCCAAAAAGCTTCGAGAATATCCAAGATTTCTTTACAAAATTCAAGGATTTACTGTCACAACTCAAAGCTTGCGGGGTTGATAAATCGAAGGAGGAGAAACAAACGGTTCTCACCATTCTCTCCAAGCTTGGTCCTAAATTCTCAAGATTCGTATCTACATTCCATACTATCAGATTTGCCTCTAGCGCCACCTGGAAGATGCCTTCTCTTGAGGACTTTATTAAATCCATGACACAAGAGCAAACCAACCTCATCAACATGGGCACAATCAAAGGCCCAAGGACGCATGCACTCACTGTGCATGATGGCAGCCACAAATATTAGAAATCTAAAGATAAATATAAGTGGAAATATCATGCACATATGAAGAGGAAGGGTACACAAAACCCTTCACCAATGCCTCCGGATCCAAAGGAGAAAAGGGAATAAAAGGAGAGAAATGCACGTACTATCACAAAGGATTTTGTTAGCACTTGGTAAATTTCCTAGAGGTTGACAATAGAATAAATCTACTAAGGTAACTTTATCCAACCACTTTTGAAGCTGGGATCTAGCCCTTCCAACTTCAGAGAGGGATCTCTCTATATAATTTAGCTATGTTTCAAATTTCAAATATTACGCTAGGTAAATAAATAGGTCGATTTTGTTGTCAAAGTGTTTTTTTGAATTGGTTGAGACAATCTACACATCCATTAGGCTATGGGGTCTGTGTTTTAATAAAATATGAGATACAAACTAGAAACGCAAAAGGAAAAACTTTCACAGGGCGAGATAATATAATCACTAGATCTTTTAGTAGCTTAAATGATGAACAACAAAAAATATGAGAAGGATATTTTCAACAAAAAAGAGGTTAAGAATTTCTTTATTGAAGACACCACAAGATAAAACACTAAAATATTTCAAGTCAGAAAAAGGGTATACAAGATAAATCCTGCAACATTCGTTACTCTTAAATATTAGACTTAGAAAACAATATGATAACAAAGCAAGAATAACATTCAACTTAGAGAGAAAAACATCACCAGTGAATACACGCAAGAATCTTGTAAAAATTCCTCCTTTTATTAATGGAAGATCTGTTCAAAAAGATTACAGTCTAATAGAGTCAGGGTGTGAAGATCAACAACCCTCAATACTTCGAAAGGTGAAGTATTTCTAACTCAAATTACAAACGATCCTTTCATTAATGACCAGGATGTGCTAAATCTATTTTTAGCCTAACTAACTTAACAAATTTCCTAAATCTAGGAATTGCTTGATGATGTGGTGTAACTACACGCTGATTTCTGGGTGGGCCGTTGATGAAGCTTCTGCATGACTTCATCTGATTGGATAGTTGACTGACCAGGAAAGCTCACCTGCTAATCGATCATATCACATAGCTCCTCCCATCTAAGATGACTGGGCACGTTGACATTGAGTAGCCTTCGATACACTTCGTCCATTTCTGTGTACTTGGTGAATGTAGGCTTTGTGTGGAAGATGTATCGAATCTCATGTTGGATATTGATGTCCCACTGGAGGGCATCTAGGAACGCCTTGCCAGTGATGCTTCCTAAGCTGTTGTAGCTCCTGCTTGAGCTGCTCTGTCACCTGATTTTCATTGGAGAGGCTAGTCTGGAAGGAAGTTTTGAGTTCCTGAAGATTCTAAACTTCCTTTTTAAGCCTGCTGATCTCTGTTTCCTACAGGTTCATCTTTTCCATGGACTTAGGTAGGTCGGTTGTCTTCTCCTGTGATGTCAATGTAGTCGCAGATGGGATTTTTGTCACTGACACTCTGCTCACTCCTGAGATTGGAATAACACTTAATGGAATGAATTCCATTGGTTCCAGTTTCTCTTTCCCTTTTAATAGTTTCTCCATCTCAGCTTCCATTTATTTAAGATGTGCATTCTAGTCCATGAGCAGCTTTAGCATTTCATCCTTCTCTCCTTCTTTCTTTGCTATCTCCTTCGCCTGCGAATCCTCTGTGGGAGGGAGTTTCAGTTGTTTTCTCAAGGAGGCTATGTCATCATTTTTCTTCTTTATCATTTCCTCCGCTTCTTTGACGTTCGAAGTATCATAACTGATCTTGAGGATTAGTTCCTCCAAAGTCTTGATACTATTGTCCTTGGCAAAGGACAATATCTTCCCCATCTTTAATTGTGATTGAACATTGTTCAGGGACACCTAAAATTTCGACGCGGCAGTAGAAGAATGTGCTAGAGTGTAGAAAACCATTTCCCCTATCTGCTTGTGCAGATCCATTTGATCGGCCGAATGCACATCCTTCGTCTAGAATTCGAAGGTGACCCTCTTGTAGTCGGTGATCACCTTCAGATCTGGTACCTGTGCCTGGAGGAATTCCATATGCATTATGCCCTTCTCTTTGTCAAATGGAGATAGCAGCCTATGTTGCGTAGTCAACGTCTACTTCCAAAACTAAGCGCACGTACTGCTAGTAAGGGTCTGGCTCCTTTTCTTGACCATCTCATACTTCTCAAAAATACTCAGCTTCGGTCCCACCTTGCCTGGCTGAGTGTTTACAGGAGAGTTTGTGGACTTCTTCGGAAATGATGGGGAAATGACCTTATGGAGGATCGATCTGAAGGGTGGAATACCAACTTTGGTTACTGGAGTTCTTGGGGCTTCTTTTTCCCCGATCGGGCCAGGAGCTGCAATAGTCTTTGGCCTCTTGGTATGCAGTTGGAATTCCTCAGAAGATACCTCAGTGACAGGTGGAGATAAATATTGGCTTGACCTTTTCTCTTTTGGGACTTGTGGTGTGGTCGTTTGTGACACAGTGGCTGGGGTATCTTGTTGTTCTACTTCAACCAATGTGTCAGGCTCCCTCACTGTTTGATTTGCAAGTTTTTCCACTTCAAGCCTAGCTTCATGAACATATGGGATGTTCTTGTTCTTCACCCTCATCTCTGAGCTAATCCCATATGGATCATATTGCCATGGGAAACTCATGGAGAACTTCATCTCCCTCAACATTTTGTCTGCTTCTTGCCCAGCGCCACGATTGTTGCAGATGAAGGAGCCAGTCTGCCCCTTGATTCTTAGCTGCTGCTTTTTCTTCAATGAAACAAAGTGGATATCATTGGAATTTATAATCTACCTTATATATTCTAGAGAAAAGATTCTGACAGGCAGATACTTGGGCAGCTTATACGGTGCCAACTCGCACCTGTATACTCTGATCTCAGTGTAATCTTTATACAAGTACCAATCCCTGGTATTTGTGTTGTCCGAGAGATGCAAGCCCCTCTGAACGTCATCGTTTATCTGAGGCTCAGGTCTGACGCCTAACATACTTACCACAGGGTGGTAGAACTGGTCGATGAAATCCTTGAAACTGAAATCAGTGGAGTTTTGCTTGAGAAAGGAGGTCCATGTTGTGACTGCCTGAGGTCTACCATCTCCATCCATATTCTGCATGGAGAAGCCAAATTTATCCACCTGGAAGAAGACGAACAAATATGCTAGTATCGCTGAGTATTTGAACATGCCTTCCATGCCGAAATTCATGAACTATTCGTGAATATTGTCTGCCAAGAATTTGTTGAAGTCGAACTGGGTGGTGGGATTTTCATTGGTAGAGAAGATGGACAGAAAAACCATAATGGGTTCATCTACCCACTAATCAGAATAGTATCCTAACAAAGCACAAAGGGATGAGATGACCTGGTTTCCCTTAGTGGAGAACATGGAAGATGGGTAAGGAGGATTTGTGGAGGGAAATTGAGTGGATGGGGGAAGGAAGAGCTGGAATATTTGAGCTCTTTGGGGGAAAGTCATTTTCTGGTATAATTCCATGAGAATTTCCAGGTTGAAGGGAGACGCAGAGTCAGCTCAGGGAATTTGCATCATCTGGTTTATGGATTCGTGCGTGATGAGGAACATGATCTCTCTGAAAACGGAGATGACAAATCTTTGTTTGGGAATATAGTGGTCTTGACACTTAAGAGTGAACTCGTGAAAATGGTGGAGCTGAGGGAAGAGGTAGAGGGGTAAATTGGACTCCCAGAGTCCAATTTCATCACTCTGGTCCAGGAAAACCTCCCTAAGCCATGACTGGAGGTCTGAGAAATCAAAATCGCATTTTGTATATGTGATTAATCGGTCTTTATCGACCAGTGGGATCTTTTCCAGGTCGACAGGAGGCGGGAGAAACGGATTCTCCTCTCCTTCTGCTTGTTTGGATTTTGGCACCATTTTTGCAATAATACCTGCAATAAAACACAACGTTAGTGGGGGCGGATGACTGTGGACGAGGACAACGGATTGTAACGGAGGAGTAAGCGGTCAATTTCTCTGGTGCGATGGGTGAGTAGCGAAAATGAGGGGAATATGGTAGTTTTAAGTAAACGAGGGTCAGTTGGGTGCGAGAGACAAGTCAGCTGGATAACAGATAGATTATCCAGTAATAAATGGCCAATGGATCACTTTGAGCGTGGGATGGCAGGTGATGGTGGCTGAGGAATACGAATGGGTGATGTGGCGGCTATCAATTGGAGGTAAAATTCATAGTAAGGGGTTTGCCACGAGTGAATGGGGGGGAAGGACTAACAACAGTTATGGGACATGACTAGTTCGAGAAAAGTGGAAGGTGACGTTAAGAGGTGACGGAGGTTTTTCAGACAGCAGGAGATGATGGGACTTGGGGAAATTAGATGGCGGCCACATATAACAAGGGACCCACCAAAGGAGTAATATCATTCCAGACCCCCCCCTCAGCTAAAGGTTGATCAGTTGGGGGGGTCTGAAATACATCTTGGGCCGTTGATCTACGCACCTACCTCTGAGCTGCAGATCTATGCATGCTTGTTATCATTCATTCCGGACCCCCCCCCCCTCCCCTCCATTAAAAGAAGAATGGATGGGGGGGTCTGGAATCCAATGCTGACCATAGATTTGAGGGCTCGATCCTGAGTCGTCCAGATGAGTGCGAGTCTTATCATCGATTCTGGACCCCCCGGTTAGAAGAAGAATGATCGGGGGGGGGTTTGGAATGATCTGTCCACCATAGATTTGGGTGCCACGATCAGGACCTTTGATATGTGCAGGGAGCATAAGTGGGGAGCGGAAAACACATGCACTGGGGAAAATCTTAGGATAAATGCATTTTATGGATTTTTCCAAGGTTTTCAAGTAGACACCACCATGGGGCTTGACCAAATGATCTTCTAAGCATATGAAACATGGTGCAACATTTACATCAATATGGTTTTTATTGAAATGAAGCAACAATGCAACTAACCTATATTCTAACCTAGTTTTCTATGACAGTTAACCCAGATTAGACTATTGGGTTAAGAATTTACTCTACCCTGGGGCTATCTGACCAGGATTAGATAGTCTGGCTAGATTTATTCACTAATCTATCCTAGAACCTTTGGCTAAGATTAAACTGTTTAGCCAAACTCATTCACTACCCTATCAACATCAATTTAAAAAATAACTTGGCCATGCTTGAAAGGTACGGACCAAGTTAATATTAATGCATGGGGATTTTATTAAATTCTTTTATGCCCTCTTTTCTTTTTCTTTTTCTTTTCTTTTCTTTCTTTTTCTTTTTATTTTCTTTCTTTTTCTTTTTCTTTTTCTTTTCTTTCTTTTTCTTTTTCTTTTTCTTTTCTTTTCTTTCTTTTTCCAAATTATTTGCAAAATGAAAAATCATTTGTCAACAAAAACACTAGAGATAGATAATATCCCAGTCACTAGTTGATCCTATAACTTATAGGATGATAATAGCGGCTCCACTTGGGGATGGTACTTGCCCTATGAAGTGCCAAGAATCCTGGTTCCTGCCATTTTGAAAACTTCTGCCTAGTAGCCTTCGTTGATTGATTGGATTTATTCTCAAAAAATGGAGGAACAGTGGTCAACGGCTTAGGACCTTCTCTTCAGGCTTCAACTAGCTGACTAATGTTATTCACTCAGAAAATGCAGGCGAAAAATAAAAATAAGAATGGTATGTACAATGGAGAGTGAAAACTTGAGTCTCTACTAAGGTGGCACATAATGTTTCAGCATTCTTCCATTTACAGGTCCTCCTGGCAGATCTGTCCCACCAGCGTTGTTCAACAAGAAAGCATTGTTCCCCTTGAATGCTTGGATCATGTATGGTCCTCGCCACAGACTGTCAAATTTCCCATGCTTTCCCTTGTCTTCATTTCTGGCGTCCTATCTTAGCACCAAATCTCCTAGCTCAAAATCATCTTCCTTGTTTCTTTTGTCAAAAATCTTCTTGATGCTTTCTTGGATTACTTGAGTCTTGTTGAAAACGTGTTCCCTAGACTGCTGCAAATGGATCATCTAGTTGATCCTTCTATGTGAGTCATTTGGCTCGGCTTTTACATCTTGAATCAACTTCATGACAGGGACTCCTAAGGAAGTGGGGAAAAATTCTTTTGTGCCATAGACCACCTGGTATGGTGACATACCAATTGACCTCTTGGTGATCAGTCTGTCATCCCACAAGGAAATCACAACTTGTTATGCCACGATTTCTTGTTTTCCTGCAACGTTTTCTTGATGATGTTTACCAGGGTTTTGTTTAAATATTCTGCTAGCCCATTCCCCTGAGGGTAGCAAGCTGTGGAATGCCCCAAACCAATGTGATACTGGTTGTAGAAATCTATGAGCTTCTTTGACCGAAAAGAAGTTGCATTATCAGTTATAATCTTTCTAGGACATCCAAAGCGGGACAATATATTATTTTCGAGGAATTTTATAATAAAAGAGTCAGTGGTTTACCTGCTTGGTACTGCTTCAATCCATTTGGTAAAATAATCAGTGGCAGTGAGAATCCACCTGTGCTGGCCTGAAGAAGGGGGGTGTATCTCCCCAATGAATTCCAGTCCCCATTGCTGGAAAGGGGATTCAACGGAGATCGATTTTAGGGGGAGAGGAAGGAGTTTCATTTTGCCTTCAAACAGCTGACATTGATGACATGCAGTCACTTTATGATGTACATCAGTGAACAGGGTGGGCCAATAGAAACTAGCCCTGAGGATTTTGTTGGTTGTGACCTTCTAGTTCATATGGCCACCACATTCTCCTGCATGAAATTTTTGTAACACTTTATCAGTGTCATCTTTCAATAAACAATTTAACAGAATGCCTCCAGGATCTTTCCAATACATATTGCCTTCCAGAATACATAATTTTAAAGTTTTCAACTTAAAAAATCTAGATTTAGTCTTAGTCAAACTCGGGGGAGCTTGTAAATTTTGTAAAACGAATATAAGGTATGCGTACCATGGAGAGTTGAGGAATACCTCTCTTACGCTTGGAGTCTCCATCTCACCCTGTTCATCTGCTGCAGCTAAAAAATTAATGTCAAGAGCATGGAAGTTAGATTCAACCATTAATTTAGCAAGTCCTTGACCTTTGATTAGTTTCATAGGCTTAATCTCTATGTCGTATTCTAAAATGACAAAAATCCATTTTCCCCTTATTCCATCCGGATTGTCCTGGGTCAAAATGTCTTTTACTACCGCATTCATAACATATGCAATGGTATGAGAATGGAGAATGTAGACCCTAAAATCTTTTATGGATTTTACCAAGGCAAAAGCTTGTTTCTCCATTATCTTGTAATTCAGAGCAGCGTCTCTCAACACTTTACTAAAGAAAGCTATGGGTTGTTCATACCCTTTTCTTTTCTTTTGTAGTAAGACTGCTTCTATAGTATGTTCGAAAGCGAAATAAAAAAGATAAAAATCCTTAGTAAAATCAGGACTGATTAAGACAGGGGCCTCTGTGAGTGCTCGTTTGACTTCTTCGAAAGACTGCCTGGACTTACAGTCCCATTTTATTTTTACATCCTTTTTCAACATATTTGTAATGTTTCTAAGGAGCTCAGCCATATTTGGAATGAATCTCTGTAGAAAGTTTATTCTCCCAATAAAAGACTGTGTTCTAATTTTTGTATGGCCTCGATTCTGCTGGGGTCTATTTTGATTCTGTCCTTGGATATGATGTGTCCTAGTAGTTTGCATTCCTTTAGTCCGAAAAGGATTTTCTTAGGATTTAAAGAAATCCCAAACCTTCTACATTTCTCCAAGACTCGTCTGAGGTGTCGCAGATGTTCATCATCAGATCGGGAAAACACAGTTACATCATCTAAATAGACGACAATAAACTTACCCGATTCCTCCACAAAGGCGATATCCATCGCTCTCTGGAATGTGGCTCCTATGTTCATCACACCAAAAGGCATTTTCACATACATGAAAGTGCCCCATGGTGTGGTGAAAGCAGTTTTGTCTTGGTCATTTGGGTGGACGAGGACCTAATTGTAACCCGAGAAATTGTCCAACAAAGATATTTGAGTGGATCCCACTACCCTTTGAAGGATGTGGTCCATTTTTGGCAAGGGGTAATTATATTTCAGGGATACCTTATTCAGATTTTGGAAATCTATGCAAAGTCTGATTTCCCCAGATTTCTTACATGTAGGGACCAAATTAGAGACCCGTTTGGAAAAACGTAGCGGGATTATGATTTTGGCATCATACATTTTTTTGATTTCCTTTTCTATCAGAGGGAGCAACTTGGGATTTATCCTCCTAAGTTTCTGTTTGAACAGTTTTTGGTCTTCTTTTATTAGAATCCTGTGTTGTATGATGCTGGTATCATAAGCTTTTAAATCCTCATAACCCCATGCAAAGACATCTGAATATTCTTTGAACAGCTCGATGTATTTGAGTTTTTTCTCACGGGGCAGTGGTTTGGACAATTTGACTATCCTGGGTTTCTCATCTATCCCTATATTACAGTCTTCTACCTCTTGTCCATTGGCTTCATTTTTTGGTTTTTTGGACACATCGTTAAAATCGAACAAGTCATCTAAAGGAACTAGGCCCCTAGGAAAAACATTACCTTTCAAATGTAAAACATCAGCCTCCATCTCATCGTCACCTAATTCTCCTGAATCTACACTATTTACACTATCAATTTCAAAATCAGATCTATTTACATTTTCATCTTCGTTCTCTAAATCTATATTTGTACATTCAAAATAATTTTTACATTGTAGAAAGTCTTTGATTTGATCATCATTACCAAACACTTGCCAGTACCTGATATTGTCGGGAACGGTTGGCCTACATTTTACCTCAACAGTGTATGGGCTAGTCGAGTGGAAAGGAATCTTACATGTGGCTGCTAACATAGCCAATCCGTCCACCAGAATGTTTTGTCCCCTCGGCATTACCTGCAAATCAACTTCAGTGAAACATCTAAGGGAATCAAGAATGACATTCCTATAAGCTCTAAGATGTGGGTGTTTCACAACGTACTCACCTTTGATTTGCTTGATTATCAACTCAAAGTCACCTCTTACAATAATTTGTTTAACACCAAATTTTTTCAAAAGCTTCAGACCGAGCATCAAGGCTTCATACTCAACAATATTGTTAGTGCATTGGAAATTTAATTTGTAAGAATGGTTTTCTGAATACCTATTTCTGTGATTATGCAGCCAAACTCCTAATCCAACACCTTCTTTTCTCACTGCTCCATCAAAATCCATGCTCTAGAAATCTGTCGGTAATTCCTCAGTTATCACATTTTTCATCCTTTCTACCTCAATGGTTTCTTGGCTTTCATATTGACTAGATGTATCTTCTGCCAGCTCAGTATCTTGTTCTCCCATGTCACCATCATTGTACAAGATAAAAAAATCCAAGTCGGAATGTGCAGAGTAAAGAGGATAGTTGTGCAATTTTTCTTGGCTACTGACCATGTATTTCATCAATGTTTCTCTGTATAGCCTTCTTTGTTTCCCAAAAAATGGGATATTAGC
Source organism: Picea mariana (assembly GCA_032191745.1). Taxonomy (NCBI): domain Eukaryota; kingdom Viridiplantae; phylum Streptophyta; class Pinopsida; order Pinales; family Pinaceae; genus Picea; species Picea mariana. The sequence continues at coordinate 898,394 of JASDQU010100797.1, read as the reverse complement.
ATAAGACATGTCTAGATACACGGTACCTCTCATCTTAGCCCCGCAAGACTGAGATAGCAACATTCCATACTTCAGAGGGATGTCTGCAACTACCACATCCATTACCATGCTCTTCATAGGAATCTGAACTAAGGTGATGCATAGGTCCTTGATCAAACCAATACATCTAACTTTATTAGATTCAAATGAGTGTAAATCCTTGTAAGGTCTAGTGACCTCCAGTCCTAGTTTCTCCATTACTGCTTTAGGCATCAAATTGTGGGAATCCCCTGAATCCAACATAGCGTTATGCAAGATCAAGTCATGTATGTTTAGACTGATGTAAAAAGGAGCAACATCACCAGTATCATCCCGACCATCTACTTCAGGTCTGAACAGAAGTTTAGGTTGATCATCAATAAGGTTCACAGTGTCTGAATGATTTGCTAATCCAATGGTTAAGGCCTTCGTGCCTATGTCAAGTTCAATGGTCAGTGATTTAATCACCTGTGAATGATAAATGTCTTTGTTCATCAACTCTGAAAGTGGGATGGGAATTTTTACTTTGGCTAATTCCCCTTCAAGGCTAAAAGGTGTAGGATCTCTACCTTGGCTCATCAATTCTGGTTTGTCCACCACACTCTTCTGGATAGAAGTACTTGGTGGATTAATAGGTGAAACCTCAGGCTGTGACGATATTTTTAGAATAGTAGCATTTTTCTTCGCAGGAACTTTGGCAGCACTCTTCTTTGGAATCTTCTCGGCAGATGGCTCAGAGGCCTTCTTGGTTTTGACTACCTTCTTCGTTTCAATCGTCTTTTTCGGGGAACTCCCTTCTGTCTTTTTACTCCACAGATTATACTGTCGGTGTACCTCCAAAATGGCATTTTCGAATGCATGTTGTTCTGCATCTTCAGCTTCTTCACTTACCTTTGTTTTATTGGGAAGAAAAAGTTCTTTCTCTTCTTGGGTAAGGAAAATAGCTTCGTTATCATGAATGCCCATGAGATTTATGTGAGTATCCTCCAGTTCCTTGATTACTTCCTCCCCTTCATCAGCATAATTTTCTTGTAGGGGAGGTTTGATTTGCTGATCCAGACCTCTCTACTCTCTCTGATCCCTAGGATCTCTCTGTCTTATTTGAGGAGGGTTTCTCCTGAAGTTAGGATTCCGAATCTAAGGAGCAGGTGGGTTGTCTCTTAGAGGATTTTTTTCTGAGACAGTAAGTCTTTCCATCATTCTTTCCATCGCCCTGGCCAAAGAATCCAATTTTGAATCTGAGGTTGATGTGGAAGGTTCTTCTTTGATTGTGACTCTCCTCTCTGACCTCTGGCGTGCCCCTTTTGCCAACAAATTGGCCTCCACACTTATAGCACTTTTCTACATGTCTTCCAGGGTGGTAGAATTTATTTCCCTTAGTTGGTATGACATGTCAGCGTCAAAGTCATCAGGGAATTTTATCAAGGCCAAACCCTATGGAGGTTTGATTTCATCTGGGATTGGGTTGTATAGGTTATTGAAATGAGTGCAATAATCTTGCATTGTCTCACCTTGATTTCTTCTGATATTTTCGTATTCTGAAAAAATTTGCAGAGGGTTTTTCTTTACCTCCCATCTCTCTAGAAAACTCTTTTGGAATGCGGTAAGTTCAAGGACTGAGTTGAAACACAACCCTTTGTACCATTTTTTAGCGTCACCTATCTAACTTTGGGCAAACAATCTCATTTCAATGTCATCTTTGTCAACTTCATGTAGATCATAATAATCATTCATTTTATCAACGTGCTGTTGTGCACTCAAAGTTCCTGTCGCATCAAACTGTGGAAGTCTCGTTTGGTAGTACTGGGGCATGGAATCAAGAGGTGGAGTCAACACCAGGGGAGCATATTGAGCTGCGATGATGTGTGGAGGAGATGGGATAACATACTGGATTATCGGTGAGGTAGTAACTGATGACGAGGACGAGGAGGGACTGGATAACACTGAGTGATTTGCGGTTTTGCAGTGGGAGACATAACTTCATGGGTTCGGGGTTGTAAAAAGGTTGGTTCAAAAATGATTCCAGTCGCAAAACTATCGGACCATGTTCTAACTAGGCTCTATTTGGAAAAGGTGTCAGAGTCAGGGTTTTGAAAGGTAAGGAGCTCTCCTGAGAAGGAAAAGGATTTATGAAAGGGAGTATGATTTACTGCGCCTTTAGCTACGGTCTTTTTCCTGAACAACTGTTCTGGGTTATCTGTCATTATCGTAGGTTCCAGGTCTGGATGAGATCGAGTATAAACTTTCTTGGGAGCCAGATTTCTTTTTGATCTTTTATATAGATATTTTTTTAGTTTTATGAGTCCGAAAATAATATGTACAAATCTAATCAACCTCTAAACATTACTTTCTTCTCAAATTTGCAATATTTCAGGAACAAACTTTCTTTTAGGGAAATAAAACGTGAAGTTATAAATTTTAAATGTTCTTCCCTAGTACAGTCGCCACTATGTTAGCACTTGGTAAATTTCCTAGAGGTTGACATCAGAAGAAATCTACTAAGGTAACTTTATCCAACCACTTTTGAAGCTGGGATCTAGCCCTTCCAACTTCAGAGAGGGATCTCTCTATATAATTTAGCTATGTTTCAAATTTCAAATATTAGGCTAGGTAAATAAATAGGTCGGTTTTGTTGTCAAAGTGTTTTTTCGAATTGGTTGAGACAATCTACACATCCATTGGGCTATGGGGTCTGTGTTTTAATAAAATATGAGATACAAACCAGAAACGCAAAAGGAAAAACTTTCACAGGGTGAGATAATATAATCACTAGATCTTTTAGTAGCTTAAATGATGAACAACAGAAAAGATGAGAAGGATATTTTCAACAAAAAAGAAGTTAAGAATCTTTTTATTGAAGAGACCAGAAGATAAAACACTGGAATCTTTCGAGTCAGAAACAGGGTATATGAGATAAATCCTGCAACATTCGTTACTCTTAAATATTAGACTTAGAAAACAATATGATAACAAAGTGAGAATAACATTCAACTTAGAGAGAAAAACATCACCAGTGAATACACGCAAGAATCCTATAAAAATGCCTCCTTTTATTAATGGAAGATCTCTTTAAAATGATTACAGTCTGATAGCGTCAGGGTGTGAAGATCAACAACCCTCAATACTTCGAAAGGTGAAGTATTTATAACTCAAATTACATACGATCATGTCATTAATGACTAGGACGTGCTAAATCTATTTTTATCCTAACTAACTTAACAAATTTCCTAAATCTAGGAATTGCTTGATGATGTGGTGTAACTGCATGATGATTTCTAGGTGGGCCATTGATGAAGCTTCTACACGACTTCATCTGACTGGAAAAATGACTAGACCGAGACAACTCACCTACTAATCCATTAGATCATAGAGCTCGACCCATCTAAGATGACTGGGCACGTTGACTTTGAGCAGCCTTTAATACACTTCATCCATTTCTGTGTACTTGGCGAATGTAGGCTTTGTGAGGAAGATGTATCGAATCTCGTGTTGGATACTGATGTCCCACTGGAGGGCATCTAGGAATGCCTTGCCAGTGATTCTTCCGGAGCTATTGTAGCTCCTTCTTGAGCTACTCTGTCACCTGCTTTTCCTTGGAGAGGCTAGTCTGGAAGGAAGTTTTGAGTTCCTGAAGGTTCTCAACTTCCTTTTTAATCTTCCTGATCTTTGTTTCTTGCAGGTTCATATTTTCCATGGACTTAGCCAGGTTGATTGTCTTCTCCTGTGATGTCAATGGAGTCGCGGATGGGATTTCTATCACTGATGTTGTGCTCACTCCTGAGATTGGAATAACACTTAATGGAATGAATTCCATTGGCTTCAGTTGCTCTTTCTCTTTTAATAGTTTCTCCATCTCAACTTCCATTTCTTTAAGCTGTGCATTCTACTCCATGAGAAGCTTTAGCATTTCATCCTTCTCGTCTTCTTTCTCTGTTATCTCCTTCGCCTGCGAATCCTCTGTGGGAGAGAGTTTCAGTTTTTTTCTCAAGGAGGCTATGTTATCATTTTTCTTATTTATTATTTCCTCCGCTGCTTTGACATTCAAAGGATCATGACCGATCTTGAGGACCAGTTCCTCCAAAGTCTCGTTCCTATTGTCCTTGGCAAAGGATGATATCTTCTCCATCTTTAATTGTGATTGAACATTGTTCAAGGACACCTGCAATTTCGACGCGGTAGTAGAAGCATGTGCCAGAGTGTAGAAAACCATTTCCCTTGTTTGCTTGTGCAGATCCATTTGATCAGTCAGATGCACGTCCTTCATATGGAATTCGAAGGTGGCCCTCTTGTAGTCGGTGATCACCTTTGGATCTGGTACCTACACCTGGAGGAATGCCATATGCATTCTGGCCTTCTCTGTGTCAAATGCAGACAGTAGCCTATGTTGTGCAGTCGACGTCTGCTTCCAAAACTGAGTGCAAGTACTGCTGGTAAGGGTCTCGTTCCTTTTCTTGATCAACTCGTACTTCTCGAAAATACTCAACTTTGGTCCCACCTTGCCTGGCTGAGTGTTTAATGGATATTCTGTGGACTTTTTCAGCAATGCTGGGGTAATGACCTTATGGAGGCTCAATTCGAAGGGTGGAATACCAACTTTGGTTACTGTAGTCATTGGGGATTCTTTTTCCCCAATCGGTCCAGGAGCTGCAACAATCTTTGGCCTCTTGGTATGCAGCTAGAATTCATCAAAAGATACCTGAGTGACAGGTGGAGATAAATCTTGCCTCAACCTTTTCTATTTTGGGACCTGTGGCGTGGTCGTTTGTGACACAGTGGCTGGGGGATCTTGTTGTTCTACTTCAACCAATGTGTCAGGCTCCCACACTGTCCGATTTACAAATTTTTCCACTTCAGGCCTAGCTTCATGAACATATGGGATGTTCTTGTTCTTCACCCTCATCTTTGAGGTGATCCCATATGGATCATAGTGCCATGGGAAACTCATGGAGAACTTCATCTCCCTCATCATTCTGTCTACTTCTTTCCCAGCACCACGATTGTTGCAGATGAAGGAGCCAATCTGCCCCTTGATTCTTAGCTGCTTCTTTTTCTTCAATGAAACGAAGTGGATATCATTGGAATTTATAATTTGCCTTATATATTCTAGAGCAAAGATTCTAACAGGAAAATACTTGGGCAGCTTATACGGTGCCAAATCACACCCATATACTTTGATCTCAGTGTAATATTTATACAAGTACCAATCCCCGGTCTTTGTGTTTTTTGAGAGATGCAAGACCCTCTAAACTTCATCGTTTATCCGAGGCTTGGGCCTGCCGCCTAACATACTTACCACAGGGTGGTAGAAATGGTCGATGAACTCCTTGAAACTGAAATCAGTGGAGTTGTGCTTGAGCAAGGAGGTCCATGCTGTGACCACCTGATGTCTACCATCTTCTGTATGGAGAAGCCAAATTTATCCGCCTGGAAGAAGATGAACAAGTATGATAGTATCGTTGAGTATCTGAACATGCCTTCCATGCTGAAATTCACAAACTGTTCGTGAATATTGTCTGCCAAGAATGTGAAGAAGTCAAACTGGGTGGTGTGATTTTCATCGGTAGAGAAGATGGATAGAAAACCCATAATGGGTTCATCTACCCACTGATCAGAATAGTATCCTAACAAAGCACACAGGGATGAGATGACCTGGTTTCCCTTAGTGGAGAACATGGAAGACGGGTAAGGAGGATTTGTGGAGGGAAATTGAGTGGATGGGGGAAGGAAGAGCTCGAATATTTGAGATCTTTGGGGGAAAGTCATTTTCTGGTATAATTTCGTGAGAATTTCCAGGTTGAAGGGAGACGCAGAGTCAGCTTGGGGAATTTGCATCATCTGGTCTATGGATTCGGGTGTGATGAGGAACAGGAACTCTTCGGACGAGGAGATGACAAATCCTTGTTCGGGAATATAGTGGGCTTGACACTTAAGAGTGAACTCGCGAAAATGGTGGATCTGAGGGAAGAGGTAGAGGGGTAAATTGAACTCCCAGAGTCCAATTTCATCACTCTGGTCCAGGAAAACCTCCCTGAGCCATGACTGGAGGTATAAGAAATCAAAATCGCATTTTGTATCTGCGATTAATCGGTCTTTGTCGACCAGTTGGATCTTGTCCAGGTCGACAGGAGGCGGGAGAAATGGATTCTCCTCTCCTTCTGCTTGTTTGGATTTTGGCGCCATTTCTGCAACAATACCTGCAATAAAACACAACGTTAGTGGGGGAAGATGACTATGGACGAGGACAAAGAATTGTAACGAAGGAGTAAGCGGTAAATTTCTCTGGTGCGATGGGCGAATAGAGAAAATGAGGGGAATAACGGTAGTTTTATGTAAACGAGGGTCGATTGGGCATGGGAGATAGGTCAGCTAGATAACGGATATATTATCCAGTAATAAATGGCCAATGAATCACTTTGAGGGTGAGATGGCAGGTGATGGTGGCTGAGGAATATGGATGGATGATGTGGTGGCTATCGATTGGAGGTAAAATTCATAGTAAGGGGCTTGCCACGAGTGAATGGGGGGAAAGGACTGAAAACAATTACGGGACACGACTAGTTCGAGAAAAGTGGAAGGTGACGGAGGTCTGTTAGACAGTAGGAGATGATGGGACTCGGGTCAATTAGATGGTGGCCACATATAAAAAGGGACCCTCC